>DWJZ01001715.1:0-22066 GCA_018249125.1 Asbolis capucinus
GGAATTTGGAAAATGGATGGTAATTTTTTGTTGAAAAGGATTCTTGAGCGTTGTCGTTCTTCGGAAAGCACATAGAACCATTGGTCGTGGTTGTTATCGTGATATAGCAATCATCTACGCCGTAGGCCTTTGGAAGATAAAACTCCGCAAATATACGTTACAGCTACCTTGCAGTATGTGTAGTCTATTTATGAGGATAGACCGCTTTGGAAAATTATTTTTGATGTTCATATCATTATAAAACATAAGCTTCGTGGTCCCTGCCTCAGATATCTAGCAGAACACATGGAGGTGGCTGGTGTAGGGGCATCTATTGCAACCAACCTTTACAAAACATTCGACGTGCCCTCTCTTCTCTGTCACCTGTTGCAGCAGGAGCCCTGGAAGAAGACTGATGATAAGGGAGAGGTTCAGATATTCAGCTGTAAGGAATTATATTCTTTGAGTGTTTTAATAAGCACGCTGTATTGAATACTAACTTGATTGATTATTATATGTCAGTTTTACAAATACAGAAGTAATTCATGTCAATTCCCAGAAATTAATCATATAATGAACAATGTATATAATTAATTGCATAACAACCCGATTATATGTTATATTTTAAGTTTCATTTTTATTTCGTTCTCATATTCATCGCTTTTTGTTTCCCATCACTAGCTGTAGTGTGACCTTGATATGTTTTGAATTGACCAATCACAGTCCATTATTTTCACACTTCCCCTCATACTTCATTCTCAACAGCATGTGGGCAACAATGTTTGTGCCGTTTGTGTGTAGTGTATGAGGGGTCCTAGCTAGGCCATCGTCCACCACGCTGGCCAAGTGCGGATTAGTAGACTTCACATACCTTCGAAAAGTAGTTGTAATACCACATATCTTTGAAGGAGGTGCGTACAAGATTTGAAATCAGGAGCTTCCGTTAGAGTGACCAATATTCCAACTGTTTTGCTACATACATGAAATAGAAATGTGATTCTAGTCGGTCGATGGTCGAAGGAGGAGTCAGACCAGTTGCACCGTTCGGAGGCCCAGCTTTGGCTGTGTCTTCGACAGCTGCTGCTGGAGCCGCGACTCGCTCACCACTACGCCATCGACGATTGCCGCAGATCTACTTTCTGTGCGGTAAGTATAAATGCTTACACACCTAGGTTCGCACAGAACACCAATGCTGTGGTTCTACCTAGTGGCGTAACTTTATCATCTAAGGCCCACGACAAATTCATCATATTGGGGTTTAAATAAATTGTAAATAATTTTAAAAATCACTGACATGGTTACCCCACAGTCAAATTGTGTTCATTTATAATTATATTTTTTGTACTCTGTGGATACTTCTGTGCTCGTAGCCTCTCAAATCGGGAGCACGTGACATTTTACAGCCCTACTATATACTGGTTGTACCACAGATATGGCCGGGTGCGATCCAATTCTATCGTACTTCCTGTATTACGTTTCATCATTAAACTACACAAACTTTGTATGTAAGTGACCTGCAGTAAGCATTAATTAGAAAAAAATCTTTTTTTTTCGACTGGTATGTTAATCGAGTTTAAAATGTTCGCAAGGATCAAAAATATTAATCAACTAATTATTTGGCTTGAATATTTCTATTTATTATTATTTAAAAACACATCTTGAAAGTCATTGTTTGTTCAATGAAATGTGTTCGGAAAGCTGAGTACAGAGATTGCCTAGCATACTGACATATACGACGTTAGAAGGTGCAAAAAAACTGTATTGGTTAATTTATAAGTTAGGGTTTGATTTGATCGTGACTAAGTGTTGATTTGATTAATCAGGGTGACTTTGATTACTCAGGTCCAAAACTGTAATTTAGGACATCATTTATTTAATTATCTTTTGTATTATTTTACCAGCTTCAAGCTAAATTGACGGACATCATGTTGGATCAAATCCCACCGCTGGGCGACCTCAAGATGTTCCTATGTCGGCTGTCAGTTGGAGACTATTCTGGGCTTCATAATCGCACTAACGGAGTGAAGAATCCCGGATGTACCTTGATAGAGGTGGTACCTCAGGTAAGTCTTAAAACCCACTGTAATTCCAACGTCTACCAATCCCAATTGGGGCAGTAAGCCATTAATGGGTTGGAGCCAAATGCCAGCAGCGAGCATGAAGCGTACTCTAGGCTTCCTCAGTCCTAAGAAGAGCTGTGCCAAGAGCCATCTTTTAATATCTTTTGACAACTCATACTTGGCGACGACCAATAAAGCTTGCACTATGGTGGTCAGACAAGTAATCAAAATACATGGATATTATTTATTCTTGAACACTTACATACCTTCAAGCTTTATTATACCCAAACAGAACAAACATTCCGGTTCCTCATAGAAAAAGGTACAACCTCGGACAGGCCAGCCAAGAATACATTTGTAATGTTTAATAAATTTTAAATACGGACACACAACCTCAAAATGGCGCTAGCAGCCACTTGTGATTTAGCAGAGACAATAGCACACTCATTAGTTGATGATAAAATTTGCTTTTAATTGAATACCACGCAAAACTATTTACTCCGGCTGTGAAAGGACGTCACAATATTAATTGAATTATATTTCATAATTACGCAGATCAAAGAAGCCTACCTAAAACAAGTTCACAAGCGTACCAAAACTCTCGCTAAAACTCAACTAGAGTATTTCAAGATGGACGGTTCTGAGGAGTCTCGTCAAATGGCCCAGAAGCTTCTGGAATCTTATACGAGCGACGCTGCGCTCGCGATGGACGGTGGCGGCGCGAAATGTGCTAAATGCGGAGAGAACGCTAGCAAAAAATGTTCTAGATGCAAGACTGAATGGTATTGTGGAAGGTAAAAATTGTCCTTTTTAGTTTATTCATATTTCTTGCTTATAGTAGAAGTACTGTAGTCGGATGGCTTAGTGACGGTATATACATTTGCTATGTATAGGCTGCATGCATTGTCCAAGGTATAGGCTGTTAAGTTCTTGCCGCCCTAACAATTGTCATTTCAAATATGATACAGATGAAGTATTTAACATTTATGTCATAACGTTTTTACTGAATTTACCCCGCCCAAGACTCAAGAAGCCCGTTACAAAAGAGCGAGCATGAAACCTTATGAATGTTTTTATAATTCTTAAAAGTAATTATGTTTTGTAATGTGTAAGTATTGGAAATTTTAATAAATGTGCTATAATGATCATATGTAGACAAACATGGCGGAAAGCGTCTAAGTATTCAGATTTTTATTTCGCAATATGATCAAGTATGTAATACTAAAAAAAATATTTTTATTTTTACAGGGAATGCCAAGTACAACAGTGGCCGAAACACAGGGAGATTTGTGACCAATTCGTTAAACTTTGCATCTGAAGAATGAGATAACAGTTATTTCTTAAAATTATTTGAAATGTCTTCGTAAAAAAAATCCATTGCATTTTTTAAAGAAAAGAAGTACTTATATGAATTAGTGCATAGTGCAATTTAAGTTTTTTAATTTGGTTTTTATGTAGTTCGTAGTTTTAACTTATCGAGGTTATTTTCGTTACATATACTAAAGCAAAACTTACTCAAAGATTATTTTTTCATATCCATTGTGTAAGCAGTACGAAATTTTTATGGGGCTCAGTGTACGTTTTTAGTGCCTAAGGCTAAAGGCACACGACGCGTTGCGGCATCGCATCGCAAACATTTCATCGCATCGACGGGCACACGAGCTGTGCGGCGCCACAGCGTCGTTATGCCACAACGGCGAAATTAGCGAACTTGTTGTACACCCTTCCTTGTGACGCAAATACAACTGAACGACACCGCTCCGACTCGCCTCGTCTCAGTGGTTACAAGTCGGGTGCGGCGCTACAGCGCATCGTGACATGCCACAGATATTCCTATGTAAGATGATGAAGCGACATCGCTGCGGCGCCACAACGTGTCGTGTGTCGTTACCGTTACTCTTAGATATTTGCTAAAAGCAAGCGAATCTTTACAGCAGTATTATAATAAATATAATAACAAGAATCTATCGAAATCTAACCACAATTTAAGCTTGATTCAGGGTCTGTAATTTTATGTAGGTTTTAGGTAGGTAAAATTACGTAGGTTTCATTTTTTAAAGATATGCAGATTTTTGCTCTCCATCTCCTTATTAAGGCACCCTTCTGAAACGTCAGTAGATTTAAAACCTGTTAGGTTCATAGTTGTATTTTAAAATACCCATATCAAATAATCTATTTCATTTTGATTATTCAGTTGGTTAGCCTTTAATAATAATACTGTGCTCTTATATCTTTTGTATTTCATAATTGCAACTCATGATTATCCCACTTCTGGGTCTCCACTCACTATATGAGAGGGGCCAAGTGTATTTTTGTATTAACTTATTCCTTATTTATAATAATTCAAGATAAAAAGAGTAAAATGTTAGTGGAATTATGAAATAAAATATAAAAAGATTTTTTTGGACTTTATTGTTTACTTAAGACATTACACCTAAGGATTAGCTTGATGACTTAAGGTAGTCTTTTAGCACGTCCAACGCTGGCGTTTCTTCTCCGAAGTCCTGAAAATATACATTTGATTAAGCAACAACTAACTTTATTAATAACATCTATACTTATAATAAAACTAACAGGATCAATTCCGTATCTTTACGTGAAAGATTTACTTCAAAAGTTTATTTTTTCGTAATTTTTCAAAATTATTCGTGTATTATGACATAGAAAAGAAAATGTGCTAACCATGTAAATAGACCGTTTCTTATGAAAACTAAAATTGCCATCCAATTTTACGATTACATTTGTATGAATAAGAAAAACGAAATATCCATGTGTAAGTGATAGGAAGGTAGTCTGTACAATACAATACAGAACCATAGGGTCACTTAGTTTATATTGCGCTATATAAAGCACCAACAACCTGAAACAGCTGGTAGTGTTCGTGCTAGCGCAGACATGAAAACATGCTACTAGATCCAACAGAGGACTAATTGTTCTGTTAAAATATTAAACTAATCAATTCTACATAAGAATCTATAATATGCACAAAATCATAGTGTAATTTATAACATGCAACAATTTTGAATCACCCAATCACAGTGCATCATTTAACCTCCCAATTTTTGACTATTTTTTGGTGGTAATATATGTTACATGAAATATCTTGTAGGCTCTTGTATATTCAACACAATCTCATAATTAAACTTATATTTAACTAATTCCAGGAATTTATAGTTACATTTATCAGAAAATTGCGATAATAGACCTTTTACAAATTTTCATAGTAACAACTTTCTTTAAAATTATTTTTCTTTACCAAGAATATAATTATGATGCTTACTTTTATAACCACACAGGAGCAACCGACGATTTTCCTGGCTTTGCCGTCCTTGTCAATCTTGCATAATCCAGCCCATTCACCAAGTTTCTTGTTATTATCAACCTTTGCAAAAAAAAAGGATTGTTATTTTAGTTGTATGAGCAAGAGGTAAGAGCAAACTACATATCATTTTATCTATATAAAATGAGATATAATTCGCAAAGAAAATATGAATGCATGAATAGACATCTGATCTCTGCAAGAATATAGAATTAGAAGTAAATTAATTGAATATTGTATGCTGAGGCACACCACTTATTAATATGAATGTTGCTTTGATAATGAAAAAGAAATGCCTCAGCAAATTTTTTCAATTATCATACAATTATTACAAAGACAAACTTTAACCATGCAGAGCTAGATACAATAGTTATTTTCAGGCATTCTGATCATCTCAATATTCTATCCAAAATTATTTATCTGTGTTTTCACTCATTATTTGAACATTTCACTAGATTATTTATATTATTTGTCTGGGTGCTAGGAAAGTTTGGCTCAGCATGATGCGAGCCACCATAGGGGCACACAGTTCTATCTACGCTCATGATGTGCCACCACCGTCAACATGGCGATGAGGCTCGTGCAGAGCGAAAGTGAAAACAGAACTTAATTACTATCCCACTTAAATACATCTTTAGTCTTGTTAGTCTTACTGCCCTAGTAAATTGTTAATGGTGACTGAAATATGCCCTTAGTTCAGAATTAGAACTCTGTACTAAAAAGACAAAAAAATACCAAAATACAATTGAATTCAATCCAATAAAGTGATTTTAGGTTTAACTTGAATATAAAGTTTTAATCTGAATTCCAATCTTCAAGTCCACTAAATTATTAGTTTTAGAAGAGTTTATATTTATTGCCAACCCACAAAAAGGAATAACAGCAGCCATGATGTCACAAAATGGCGACAAAATATTCCTATTCATAGTTTAAAATCATACAATACATCAAGCAATATTTATTTATACTTACTTTTACAAGTGGAATCTGATGCTCATTACAGAGGGCCTGCACAAGCTTCTTGTAAGCAGCTTCATCACAGTTCTCAGCTAATACACAAAGTACAGCTTGCCTCCTACAAAACAATAAAAAGATAAGAATAACATTTTATAATTCTAAGGGTACAAATAATACAATATTATTTCAGATTCAGATATTTTTACAGAATTCACTGTCTCTATTTTAAAAAAAAAACCAATAGATGTTTAATGCTATTATCAATTAAAAATAGTTTTTATTATTGCCTTGCTCATTACCAGATTAATCTCCCCGAGCCTCCTTGGAGTACAAACACAATGATATACATGCATTTAGTCTATATTTTTATCTTTACATAACCTCAAACAATCAACTTGCTGTACAGCACAATGAGTGAGCACCAGTAGGTTAAAGTTAAGCATTTCAATATACAAGATCACAATGATGTTAGTAACTCTATATCATATTAAAGTAGTAACTTTAATACGATAGTAATTTAACACATACATCATTGCAATAGTGTCCATACTTTGTCCATTTGTATTTTTGTAAGTTTTTAATGAATAAACTCAAAAAGTACTGATCAGAATTTAAAAATTCTTTCACCATTTCTACATTATCATAAGATGACATAGGCAATATAATTTACGATTTACTAAGTTCTGTGCTAATCTATTTATGTAGCACACTTGGGAGGCCACAATCTTGCAGAGGCAAGCACTGTGGTACTATGTGTATGCATTGATTTTGGCAATAGAAGGCATCCAGCAAAACTAAAATCATGCTGGATATTTCCACATGGCAGGCAACTAGAACAGCCACTCACCATGTGAATATTGAGTTACTTCCACTGCCATAATATATGGAAACCACAAGAAATACACAATTATACATATCTTTACTCTAAGATTCTCTTTCTGTTGCAGGTAGGTTAGGTAAGGACGCTAACAGAAACTTATTTTGTTAAAGTCACTGAACTAATTTCTTTGTGATTTTTAAGGACTGATTCATAAGGAAGGTTCAGGTGTAAAAACTGCTAACATTTTAATGTGAAGTGTTAGTTTGTAATACAAGAATATTTTAGGTTTGATGTAATTCAGTGTACTTACTTGTCTAGAGCTTTGGCGGCTTCGTGAAGCCCATGAACGAGGCCTCCGTGAATAAGGGCGGTTTTCAGGACCTCTTGAAGAGCTGTGTTCACGTCCATAGCACCACCGCTCAAGACGGGGTTGGGGGCAACCTCACTAAAATAAGTTTCACTAATAAGTCGAATACTACAAAAAACCAAGTGGGAAAACTTACTTACAACTTTATTTAGTATAATGCAGCATATATACACATTTAATCATTTCAAACAAACCAGAATGGATTTAACGTTACTTTATAGCAGGAGAGTTTGTCTTTAAAATATGTTTTATATTATTTAAATCAGTAAATATACAAAATATAGGAAATTAAAGAAACATAGTGGACCAGAAAATATGAAATGAAACATGCAAGTACTGGTTTTATAGGTTATGTTTACAACAATTCTCTTACATAAAAATGTAAATAAATTATAACTAGATATAATTTGAGCGTACAGTGCAGATCCATTTTAAGATATTCTATTCATTATTAAAGCTGGAAAAGGACAAAATATGACAATAACAAATAACTTACACATCAACGTCGGCCATGGTTTCGTGGTAAATACGGACCTGAAATACGAATAAAAACAAAATGAATGTGGCACCAGCATTATATTTTGAATATTGCGAACCCAAAACTTTAAAAGATCACAAAAATAACATAAGATTCACAAAATTAACAATATGAACACTGACACTCTACCTTGCGTACCGGAAAAAGGCTAGGGTTGCCATGATTACAACCTGCTATGACATTGACAATTGACATTAAAAGTTATGACAGGCTGCATCTATGTTCTAAAACATGATATTTTATTTATGGCAATCAAAAACAAATATCGAGATATTTTATAGTTTCTCTTTAACCTCGAATAAATTAAATAAATAAAATAACATTAAGCTGACTGTAAAATAAATCTTCTTACTGAAAAATAAAGTTAACTCTTTCAAACATTTAATGAAAGGAACTCTAATATCGACATAGAACACAAAAATATATTTCTTTGGAATTATTATCTGTCTGTCTGTCTTAATGCGCATCACGTAAAAACTTGGCAGTGTTATTACTTACATACCAAATGAACATTTAGAATATATTTTATCCCGAATAAAACCGGGGTTTCCTTATGCAAAAAAAATTTGCAATAAACGTTCCTTATTTACTACATAGATACATATATTACTTAGTTTGTAATGAAAAGGAAAAAAAGGCAAAATAGTGTGAATATTTAAAAAAAATCCCAGGCGATACGTATATCCCTTTACCTTGAATTTGAAATTTACATATCCTTAATGTAATACCTTCAATATGAATTCATCTTTTCTTTCATTTTATCATATAAAGGATAGAAAAGAGGCATGAAAGTTTGTACTAAAATATCATTTTATGTAGAAATTATTTTTGAAGTGACTTTTAATCACGATAAAAATTTAACTTTTAGAATACTTTTTATACTAATTATACCTTGGGATACGGGATGAACGTTTGTATGGGATTTTTTGGTCCACTGGTAATAAAAATACTATTTATGTGGGTAAGCCAAGATGCAAGCCAAATACCATGCTGCTACAAAAAGGACAGATTGCTACTCCTTGGTAGGAATGTTGATAAAATGTCTAAAATCTTTTAAAAAAAGGGTATCCATATTTATCACTAATATTTTTTGGAACGTAATATCGATAGTACGATATTAAAATAACGATATCTGCGACCGACATTTTTATAGGATATTCTCAGAGAATAATTCCAATCTTCCTATCTTAACATTGCCAAAAAAGTTTTGATACAAATTGTCCTCTAGTTTTGACAAACCAGTTAACTCTGAAATACTGGTTGAGTTTAAAAAGTTAATTTCTGACGTTGTAATTTTTAGTACAATTTATTTTCGCTTTATTTATGTTCCATCCAATTTATAATAATTTTGAGAAATCATACAGTCTTACTCTCATAAAAGTTTTTATTATTAAAGTACATAATAAAGAGATTACCAACAATGAATGATCGAATAATAAATAGAATAAGCGTATTAATACTACAAGTACTATGACGCGAAGCCCAGATATTTTATTTATTACAGAATATATAAAGAACGTTCTATATTTTGCTACAGTTAGGCAAGGAAGGGCGTTGAAAGATTCTACAGAAGCACATTATTTCACAATTGATGATCAGTTAATTTATGAGAACTATTATTCAGATTTCGGCCCACTAAATTTAGGCTGTGTCTACAAATATTGTACGATTCTGGATGAAAAATTAAAGGTATACTTAAAGAGGCAAATAGCCATTGTTCATTATACCTCAATAGAACCCAAGAAAAAAGCAAACGCAGCTTTTCTTCTAGGATGTTACGGTGTTATTTATTTAAGTTTGGCAGCAAAGGACGCAATAAAACCTCTACTAGTACATGGACAAACTTATCTGTGAGTACAAAAATCAATTTATAATACATTTAAAATTATCGTCTTGTAGTTTTCAATAAAAACACCCTTATCATTATTCATAAGTTAACTCAATATAATCTGTTTGAAGTAATTTTTTTTAGGCCATTCCAAGACGCAACGCAGGGTGAGTCCTCGTATACTATAACATTAATGGACTGCCTGCAAGCTATTTCTAAAGCTAGAAGTTTAGGGTTCTTTAACTTTCAAGATTTTAACTACGAAGAGTATGAACGACTTGGCAAAATTCAAGGTGGAGATCTTAATTGGATTATTCCAGGTATGACATCTGACTAAATTGGTTTACGCGATACAATTATTAAATTTTATATTTCTAATGGTCAGTTACGAACAAATTAAGATTGATAACTCACCACAGCTTCAAAACATCGCAATTAATAATATGGAATACCTACCGATATGTTAATCGTATCAACTGAAAAGACATACATACATATGTCTTTTTATTTGCAATAAATTTTCTTTCACCGTTGTAGGTAAATTTTTGGCCTTCATCGGGCCCGTGGACTATAGTATCAATCTATATCACCCTCCTGAAATATATATTGACTATTTTATGGATAACAATGTCCAGATAGTTATAAGATTGAATAAAAGACTGTACGATAGTTCCGTGTAAGTATATTTTTATTTTAAAATAATCGTAAAGACCACTAGGTACGATATTTTGTAAAGTTAAATAATTTATTTCATGTAGGTATTTATAATACTTTTATGGACGTATTTTTTTGGAATCTACCACCGTTTCCGAAAGGTGCTATAATAATGAGGAGAAGAAACGACGAAGGAAACTCGCATCTTTTCAATATCACAAAGTTATAATGACTACCTGCGTTAACTTTTAATATGTTGTGTAGAAGAGTTTAGCAATAATATCAAATAATAGTAATGTTCTGTATTTCATCTCTATTTTATTTATTATCTCTTATCTTTATTTTTTTGTGTTTATTTTAGTTTTAATCACTGTCATATTAACAGTGGAAATCTTATTTAGTTTCAGTAATATGGGTATAGTTCACTATGATTTATTCTTTCCTGATGGTTCATGTCCGCCAAGGCATATTTTGATGAAATTTCTTCAAATAAGTGAAAAAGCCGATGGAGCTATTGCAGTTCATTGCAAGGTTATGAGTTTATTATTTAGTTTATTTTACTTGCAATGCTACACCTCTCAATGTGATTTTCTAGAATCATGTAAACGTTTAGGGCTATTGGTAAAACCATTCTCATAAAATAATTTAACAGGGAATTATTTTTTTAGCAATATCTTTTTATAAAACAGATTTCTACGCTTACTTTGGAGTGTAACTAAAACGCACGTACGATTTCTATTTTTTACTGACTACTTCTGTAAATTCACAAATCACTAAGATTTCCTCATTCATTCACGAAAGAAGTTATCTATCACAGTCACTTTTCATGAAATCATTGTTCAGGCAGGCCTTGGTCGCACCGGGTCACTGATTGGTTGTTACATGATGAAGCATTATCGGATGACAGCTCGAGAAGCAATAGGTTGGATGAGAATTTGTCGACCAGGCTCAGTTATAGGACAACAACAGGTAATTACCTAAAAATAATTTCGAACGAATTAAAATATCATTCGACTGTATCCATCCTAATCCCTAACTTTTCAGGGTTGGTTAGAACATCTTGAAGCTTGGCTGATAAAACAAGGAAATCTTTATAGGTAAACAGCAAATTATGGTTGTCATTTAATGGTTTTACTTATGTCAAACTTGTGGGCTAATAACGATAAAGTTCGTTTCAGGAAAAACTTATATCGTGACATAGACAGATTACCAAAACATACATATGGAGTGTATTCAATAGCAGAAAAAATTCAAAGGCCAAAATCATTGCCGATTTCTAAATCGCTGTCGCCTTCACCTCCTGTTCAAAGGCTAACTCGTTCTGATATTTCTCCCCCGCTTAGACCAACTGCCTCGAAAAATAGAGAAGATTCGTCGGTAAAAGGTAAAAATTTAATTCGTATTTTTTTGCCTTTCGAATTTAAAATTCAATACGTAACGCACCGCCAATAAAATTTTTCATCGTCTATTTTTGTAACATTAAATATTATTTTTTATTGTTGCGACTTCAGATCTGGATGATGAGAAATTTCTGCAGTCATGCGATTCGACTCCTAAACCGAAAGTATCGCTAACTGAAATGAAAAGGTGTACATTAGTAACTACTCCATATGAAGATGAGATTGAAAGGCCTATTAATAGAAAAAAGTTGTGGAAACTGTTGTTGAGCTGCAAACATTGTACTGAGATTTTTAAAGACTGTTCGTGGTGCTTGGCGGTGCGTTGCGCAAAAGTTATGCCTCGTTTATGTTACGAAAATAAATGTTGTACTTTTATCGACACGGTTAGTTGAAAACATGTCATGATTTAATGATACTTATTGCCTTGCCGTTAATTATAACCTTTTTTTCACCTTAAATAAGTTTGCACTTTACTCCAGTCCGATCCCACCTGATGGTAAGTGGCGACGTAGTCTTCGATGGTAAAGCGCACTAACTTAGTAGAAGCCTGTTCACTCTTGACTTGACATTTACATAACCGTTGAAATATAAACCAAAATATTGTGCTACAAACAAGCAGACCAGAAATATTGTAGGTAAAATATTTGGAGACCAATCTGTGACCAAATACTTCTATTTTTAAATGAAAATGACTAACTTAGTGCTTTTAGAACATAAGCGATATAAACAATTTAATACCTTGCTTTACAAATTTTTATATATAGCTTTCTTACTGTTTCGCCTCACTTTTCCCTATCTACAGCGTTTTTGATTACGAATTGTTTTATGAAATTGTTATAAAAACTAACAAAATTTGTTTTCAAGCTACTAAGCCCCCGCAGAAGAAGAAACAATTTGAGTGGTATGTGACATCATCGCCAGTAAATACTTATATTAATAGACCTAGTAGGTAAGCTGGAAAAATAATTTGTATTTTTTTACGTATAATTGTTACTGTGCATAGGTTATTTTTTTATATAATTCAATTTGAATAGGATATCAAACAGCACTGTATCTCCTAGTGGCGCAGGAGAACCCCGAAATGTAAGAACACCTCGATCTCCCGTGAGAGGGCATTCAGTTCTGTCACAAGAGAAGCGGTCGAATACTCAGACTAAAGTGGTAAAAATAAGTATCATAATTGCTACCTTGAGGACAATTAAATTGTCGTGCAATTTTGAATTACCACCTTTTCTTTTATATTCAGGAATCCAGTCCCAGAAATTTAGACAGGTCATACCAAATACCAACATTTCTGACTACTCAAGGCCCTGTCATCAAAACTGTGACAGATGCTAAGGTAAAAAACAAATATTTTTTTTATAACTACCCCGTATAGCCATCCATTTATACATCATTTATAGAAATTGATTTTTTCCAGAATTTTTTGATGAGGAGCAGCATGGAAACAAAGGGTCATAATAGCAAATTGTATTCTTCAATCACTGTATCTCCTCATTACTCATCAAAAATCAACAACTTTTTAACCGAAAGATCTGTTTTGGACAGTACGTCACGTTTTACACCATCGTATTTTAGCACAGGTTTTTATATTTTGACTTAGTATTTTATAAGCATATATGTTGGTTAAAACAAAATAAGACCGTATATAGAATACAATATTTTTCTAAATAGCGACCAAAGTGAACACAACACAACAACAACACCGTCGTCGTCTCGGTAGAAGCCCGAGTCCAGTTCCTACAAAAACTACCATGGAACAGTCACGTGCAACAAATACACCTGTACGCACCGCGGCTGACAAATTTCTCGTGAAAGATTCTAAAACGAATCTAAGAGAAGCACTGTCTCGATTAAAAGGTATGTTTTATGATATTTTATAATATGAACATTAAAATTTTTTGTATGGTTATGGAACTTGGGGACCTAGCTAGCGGCCTAGTGCATTAAATAAGTTTCGCATACATTTTGAATTTAATAATTGTTGCTTATCAGAGGTCATCGAAATATATCATATTGTCGTTTGGTACTTTCAAAAAAGATCTGGCAATTTTGTTTTTTTCTAACTTTTGAACGATACTGTAATTGTCAAATGCACGCACATGAACGTAATGTCGATACCGTTGACATGTAATGTCAACCGACTGTCATATAGTTAAAAAGTCAAATTGTCATTGAACAATTTTTAAAATTCATAACCTTTCACAATATTTTGATTTTTCAAATATGTTGAAATAGTTATTTTGGGTGAAAAGTATACGATGATATAATTTTAATCAGTGTTTATATTACTAACGCCACCTGAGATGGGTGCATTAGTTTCAATGGCGTTGCGGCCGCTAAAATCTTTTAACATCGAAAACCGCGCTCACCGTGTGATATCCAAGGAGAAACCGATTGCAGCGCCCACCTATCCGGCAAATATCGAGGACATGAAGCGGGCACTGAAAGCCGATCCTGACCTGGATACTAAACTGGACACAAAGGATCCTCAGCTGTACGACAGGTTGAAAGAAGTTTATGTAACGTCAATAGGAAAACCGGAACACGATGTCACCGTAGAGCGAAGGAAACAAAACCCGGACAGACCTCTGCCTCAGGATAGACAACAAGTGGAAGACTTTGAATTTGGCCTGAAGGAGCCGGACCGTATTCCGTATGGACGAACAACTCTCAGACAGGTTGTAGAGTTTTTAACGCTTCACCAGTCCAATCCAGCTGAAGTTACCATTGGCAAAATAGCATTAGAGTATAAACTTAAGGAAGAAGATGTAGAGAATATTATAAAATATTTCAAAACATATGAAGTGTATGTTCCGGAAACAAAACAATCTGCAGCAGTGTTTGCTGGTCCTGCATTGTTAAGGCAACAGCTGGAACAAGCTAAGCTGAAGGAAATAGAAGACAAAAAAAGTAGGTTAGACTCAAAAGTAGATAATGAAAGTAAACATGTCAAACAGGCAGCATAGTCATAACAAAATGATTATTAGTAAACTTATAAATTAATTTATTTATTGCTTCCTCTAAGTTAGTGCGCTTTGCTATATGGCCACTTAACATATAAGATGTAAAACAAAGTTATTGAATTGAAATTGTGATTTTAATTAATAACAATTGAAATATAGTTCATTAATTTCACATGATAATGTTTCTTTATTTCAGTATTTTTTTCTTTTAAATCTCTTTCAATACTCTTAAATAATAATTCAACAAAACGTAATATTTCTCCTTAATATACAGATTATTTGAACAAAACCATCTTAAATCTTTTAACTTGTGAATCATTAGTGCTATTTAGTGTTTAGATAATTACACCTGTCATATACTTATGTTCTAAAGCCAAGAACTATAGAACTAGAAGCATAGAGTAAAAAACTTTGCTATAAATTAAAAAAGAAAATAACTCCATATGTATATCCAGAGTAATAATCTTCTGGTATTGTTACAATTATTTAGATAGATAAATGAATGTAAAATAACACTATTAATTATAAAAATACCAAATGTATTCATTACTATGGAATTGACCATGTAATTGCAACACATAATTGTACCACTGGGCTTGGTCTGTTCTCACAAGAGGGGGACACCCTATGTTTGCCAAAGCAGTTTGTTGGTATATGAAATTGATAATTTTTAAATATTTCTTTTTAAATTAAAGAAATTTCTAGGAACTTGGAAAGCAATATTAATCATGGTGCAATTCTGTGGTGTGTGAGGTTTTTTTTTTACATGTCTTGTTTCAAAACATTTTTTGATCTATTTTTTTGCCAAAAGTATGTTACAATTACTGGGTAATATTTTTTGTCTCTAGGAATGCATACCTATATTTGCTTAACTGTATGTTACCCTAGTATAATCCTACAGAAGAACTTTAGTTCTGTCAAAGTTTCTGTGATAAAAAACATTTTCAGAACAGATTCATCTACTTTCTGTTTTAAAAACCTTGTTCTTGGAACAATGTAGAATATTTTTTAGTTTATATGGGATTTATTATTAATATAATATAAATACCTGCATGCTATTTGTTAGAAACAAGCGCTTTAGTTGTAGAATAGTTAGAAAAATAAAGGTTGTTTTAATTGTTTGTTTTGTTTTATTCCAACTGCAAGACCCATTGCAATTTGACAGATGCCATTTTATTTAATTGCTTCCTTTCAAAAATCGATCGCTTATTTCGAATAAAATTTTAATAAGTTTTAAATAACTTATGTGTTTGTTAAACTTTGAGAGACGTCCATAAGGACTGTCTGTTATTAATTTTCTTTTAATTTTACACAAATTTACATTATCTTAAAAGTTACATACTCTGTGGATGTTCAGAAACATCCCATTAGATGCAAAAGTGCTATAGGCATCATACAATTACGAATCTCTTTCAATTAAAATTTCAACAAACAACTCATTAAAATACCAATTTTCCGGGAACATGGTATTTAATTTTTTTTTATTTTGATCCTTGCAGGCGTGGGTGGCCCTAACCGGCCAAGCTTCACGCTGCCTCTAGTCGACATCGACTAAGACCTTAGCTAAGGCTTAGCACTCAAGTTTACTAACCACTAGACCAATAACCCAGTCTGTAGTATTATTGATTTCATTAGCTAGTTTATATGCCCAGTGACAAATCCACGGAATGGTTCGATTGGGGCGGCGTCGCTGGGAGCGCGGCGGGAGGCGCCGGCGGGGCACCGGGCACCCTCTGTCCGCTCCGACGAGCGACCGGTCGCCACCCAGGGAGATATGCTCAATAGCATCAAGGTATCTTAAGAACTCGCGTTGATAGCTCGGCGACTTGTTTCGATTGGAAAAGTGAAGCAACAGTGGTAGGATTGATGACCACTTATGTAGTATCAAAAAATTCATGAGTGCTTCGGAGATCACGTAAAGCCGTCGGTGCGTTATCGTTAGATAGCAATCGTTAAGTCACGTTGGTGGCATAAAAAAATCCGTAATTGCCAGTTACTCTCATGACTTGCATAATAAAAAAGTTCTAAAATATACTTGCACGGGCCATTTAAAATTCTTTCGCGGGCCGCGGGCCTGGGGTTGAGCAGTCCTACTTGACACCTCCTCAGTATGAGGAGAAACCCGTGCTCGGTAGTGAGCCATCATTGGGTTGAAGCCAGATCGTTATCTTACCATCTTGGCAGTCTATACGCCTTCATGAGCAGAAATTTGATATAGGTCTGTCAAAAGTCACGATACGTTTTGTTAACAATTAATTATATCTGTACATGGAATATATTTTTGAAAAACGAATACCTATGTACAGGGTTTTTAGTAAGGAATAAAAAGACATTTTTTTATTTTATTTTGACTGCTTATCTCTGAATTTTCTTAGATTTGATATGTCAGCCAGCCTGAACATCTACTGTTAGACAAATACATTGTGTTATTATAGGACCTGTAATAGTTATAGTGGTGATAGCCTAGTAGTTAAGAATTCGGCCTCTCCTACTCGGAGGGTCTGGGTTCAGATCCCAGGGCGCGCACTTCTGACTTTTCGGAGTTTGAGCGTTTTAAGTATTTAAATTTCACTCGCTATAACGGTAAAGGAAAACATCGTGAGGAAACCTGCATGCCGGGGAGTTTGCAAAACGTATGTGAAGTCTGCCAATCCGCACTTTGCCAGCGTGTTGGACTATGGCCTTAACCTTCTCATTCACACAAGAGGCCCGCGCTCAATAGTGTGCTATGATGATGATAAGAATTGTATTATATACGTAATAATTATTTATTATGCACTGTTATATAGTTTCAGAGAAGATATAGAGATTCTTTGCAAGAAAACAAGACCACCACTTTATACCACGACAAAAGTTTGTGAGTTATATTACTATATTTTATTGCATTAAGAACGCCCCAAGTCACATTGCGTCGGAAGAATCAGTTACCAGGAAAAGTAGTGTTTGTGACAGAACTGTAACGTTTAGACGCATGGTGGACTAATTTGTTGATATTGATGTCCTCTATAAAACTGTAATAAATTATTTAGCCCTATTATCAATAGTTTCTGCACCGTACTTGGTTTAAAGATTATTTTGGTATTTTTTCCACGCGTTGGATTAGATTATAGCAGTTTTCGTACGGAACCCTAACGTTTTTGAAAAAAATATATAGTCTATGTTCGTCAGGGATAATGTAGGATTCTAATGGTAAAATATATTTTTTAATCGAGCCAGTAGTTTTGGAGCCTATTCTCCTCCATGAAATCAAAATGTATTCATATCTTACAAATAATATATATTAAATTAGACTGTGTAGTGATTGCCAAGTCAATCAATTACGTGGATGTCACAACTTGATCGGTAGAAGAACTGAGTTGCGAGACTTGGGTTTTTTTATAAATCATGTTTTTGATGGCTATTTTTTTTCTGTTCATGTCAAACGTTAGTCAAAATTATTGATTTTTAGTACAGTGGAATAAGGTAATTATTTTTCTTTGTTTAGTTTCTTTCGCCATTTCTTCTCCAAAAAATAGCACTTTTCCGAAACGGTGGTAGAATAAAAAAAATGTTACGTTCACAAGTGTATTTTTAATACGTATGTGAATAAATTTTGACTTTATCCACATTCCTTTTAAGTCGTTTCCATACATGCTGAATTCATGTTTGACCGATATTAGAAGAGATTTTTCTCAAGGCCCTGGGCCTCTCGTTCCTCCATGACATGACGACGACTCACTGGACATATGTTGTCAGGGGCACGACAACTCCAAGAGACAAGTCAAGCATTAGAAGCTGCATGTCTAAGTCGAGTGCTTCTGGTACTAAGACAACTCGGGTGAACAATGATTTTAGGTGAGAATATAAGCTAAAAATATGATTTAATTAGTTTATGTAGAAATTCTACTCGATTCTCGATTGCAAAAGTCGTATCGATATCGTAGCGCCTTTGTCGTTGAATCGCAATGTGGTATTCACACTGGCAATCGACTTTCACCTGGGCTCTTGAGTTACGCCCTTATAGTTTTCGGTCGTCGATTTTATATCTTCGTTAAGCCTGTCTGGACCCCTAGCGACAGTTTTTTTTTGGTTGCCGTCGATAGATAGTGATGCTTTTGGTGTCTCTTAGACTGATTTGCATGGGTGACCATCATCGCCTGTTCATTTATCGGGTATTCACATAAAAAAAATACTTTTCCACAGAACTTCACAAGATAAAGTCACCGTCACAAGAAATTTCCACAACGCCCGGCCATCTTCACCAAAAGGCGGCCGAAATATGCAACCTTCTTTTTATTAAAATTTTGACACTTTTGTATATATTTTTATAATAATTAATTTATTGTTATTGTCCTGCACCATTTGTAAATCAAATGTGAAGTTGGTCAATGATGTTTAAAATAAATGTTTATTTTTTACAAATATTTTTTATTTACATCACATTGCAATCCTTATTATACTTAATTCATACCTGTAATATATACAAGTCAACGTACGGACAAACTGCCAAAAAACTATATAGATGTAATATGCCTATATAAAATATATTTTTAACACGTTATACCATTAAAAACAGTCAACTCGGGTTAACTTTGAATTTCAGTGTAACTTGGAATCCCAAAAAAATTACATTAGTTGAATCTCAATTTTACAGTGAAACAGAAATCTATATATTTGTAACTTTCCTATCTTCAAAGTTACATAGTAAAATTTTACTGTAAGTTAAAAGTTACACTAAACTTGCAATTTCAAAATTTCACTGAAATGTAAGTCATATGGGCGTTTCCAACACGCTACGCGAGGCCAGAGTCAGGTGGCGCCATACAGTTGCCGTCAGGATATCGTTTCTTAAAGGCTGCTATGAGATCAGAGTCGACCAGCTTCACGCCATCTACTTGGTTACCTAAAGTTATCCTGTGGAAAGATTTTTTTTTAAATTTAAGTTAAGCTCTATAAACCAGGGGTCGGCAACCACGGCCCGCAGGCCGCATGCAGCACGTATGGCACTGCAGTGCGGGCCGTGCGACGATTATCAACGATCATTAATATTGTATCGTGTCAATTAATACGTATAAATAATGCAAATATATGAATGAAAAATCATAATAATTTACATATATATACTACAGATGTGACGACTAGTCAGCCGATTAGTCGGCCTTTTAACAGCCGATTAATCGGCTTTTTCACAATCGACTAGTAGGCCAAAATAATATCTCTTATATATACATATATATGTATATAAATGATATGATGTGTATATATATATATATATAAATGATCATGTCAAGCACCAAGTAAAAAAATCGCATTAAGTTTTACTTCATATTGTACCCATTGCAATAAAACGAGAGTAACAATTTATATAGTTGAAAATTGAAAATACAAGATATGTTTATTTATGTGGCCCGCCCCTATATCCATATAACATTTGTGGCCCTCATATAAACAAAAGTTTGCCGACCCATGACCTAAACAACAATTTAATATGTTTTTTTAATTTAACTGCCGGTTTTGATTGTCAATTGCATTTATTATATTAGTATAAATAAAAGGCTACACTCACCAGTTTGGCTGCACGTTGTGTGGACGTCCGAACAGTTCTATCTTCCTCGTTCCAGGACTGAGACGCTCTGAAATATTAAATGCGAGTTACAAAAATATACTTTCCCACTATACGTGAGGAACAGAAAGATGGATTATCCTTTCACGCAAAAAGTACAATTGCATATGAATTAAATTTGACACAGAAATAGATTTTAGTCTGGATTAACATATCGACGACGCAAAACAATAAGGGCGTAACTCTTACGGGTATATTATAAGACCCGTATTTTATTAGTATAGACAAGTTAGAGTAAAATCTGCTAACTGAACAGTCACTTTTTTGTTAAATTCCCCGCAGTCACAGCTAGTCAATATATAAACAAGCCAACATTTTATCAACATAGCAAGCAGGCGAAGCCGCTAGTGGACATAAGTATAGGATAAAAGAATCATCAGACCCTGAAAAAGATAACCAGAAGGTATCTCCACAACTCACCAATGATGCCATATATCTCGTCCGGTTTGTGCGAGGTGGCGCGTACTTCCGCCACGATGACGTCACAGTCCAACCCTCGGTTCAGATTCTCCGGGTTGCCTTTCATGCCTACCTGTAACAAACAACACATAATGTCCCACGGCTGGGCTCAGGGACAAATAAAATCCTAATCTATATTAATATTGTAAAGCTGAAGAGTTTGTTTGTTTGCTCGAACGCGCTAATCTCAGGAAATAGTGGTTCGATTTGAAAAATTCTATCAGTGTTAGATAGCCCATTTATCGAGGAAGGCTGTAGGCTATATATCATCACGCTAAGACCAATAGAAGCGGAGCACCAATGAAGAATGTTTCAAAATCGGAGGATTTCTTCCCTATTGAAAGCTTCCGCTGCATGCGCTGCGTAAACGGTTAAAGTTTCGCAAAAAACATGTATGACAGAAACGACATTGCGGGTCAGCCAAAAGTAACTATTCCACGCGAACAAAGTCGTGGGCAGAAGCCTAATATATATGTTTTCAGAGTATAGCGTGGTATTTAAGCTATTTGGGTTCAACCCATGGATGGCTCATTACTCAGCACGGGTGTCTCCTCATACTAAGGAAGCCTAGAGCATAATCAAACTGTTCCAATGGAGGTTGGTGGGGAGGCCAACCTATGGCCAAACTTAGTTTTGGAAGTTTCTTATACCGCCCGAAAGCCTTCGACATAGCTTTATGATAGCTACCTAACGATAAAAATCAGGACCGACGGCGTAATATGTCCTCCGAAGGATGGAAGCGCTCAAGAAATTTTTAACACGCTCTTTGTTACTTAACATTTTCTAATGTTCAAAATTTGGACACCCATTTCTTTATATTTTATTCACATGTAATTAATTCCAGTAAATAAGTGAATGTCAGACCAAGCAGTGCTCCTTGCCGTGGTTGAGCCAGTGGCCAGTGCGGCCGGTGCGGATGATCCGCTGCAGCTGGTTCGTCTTCACCCAGATCAGCTCGTCCACGCGCTCGTAGCCCCACAGCTTCAGGCACTCGCGACCCAGCTCCATCGCTCTGAGTACATTATAAATTCGTCGTATCGTTTCGTCTTTATATAAGTTTATATTTATATACTTTTATATGCATTTATATACATTTATTAATATATCTGTGTATGTA
>DWJZ01001716.1:0-22065 GCA_018249125.1 Asbolis capucinus
ATAATGATAGAAAAAAAGAAACCCGACCTCAAGTCTGTTCAGGTCTGTTCAAATATGGATTACATACTCTGCGAATAAGCATCTTAGACCTGGAAACAATTTTCTTACACCTCAAGTCTGAGAAGAGGATTCGGTTTTAAGAGAAAAGAGGCTCCGAGAAGTAGTTCTTCGATCCTAAGTGATGCTCTAGACAATTTGTAGTATCAGTCCACGGAGACGCAGCGGGACGTAATGCATTTGTTTTCCATTTGCACTGTGTGCCTGCAGAATGGAATAGTTCTGTTACGAGAACACTCTTAGAGGTTTAAATATATTGTTGATAAGAATATTTATATCAATCCTCATGGTGTATCTTAAAAACAATCTAGAACTCTTTATAGTTGTCAGTAGAAGGCAGATCACGGCGTAGTTAAAGGAAGTCGGTGTAGTTAATGAGTCGGCGTAGTTAATGAGTTGGAAAGGCAATTAAGAACTGAGTTAGAAGGAACGATGGGAGATGAGGAAGAAAGGTCGTCAAATGAAGGCCACGTCGCAGAAAAAAGAGCACAAAAGGTCCCCGGTCAAGTGGATCACTTGACTTGAATAATAGGAAGCAACTGTTGGTTATAGAGTAGCCGTAGTGAAGACCTATGCTGAATAGTCGTCAGAGGAAACCCATTTATGGCATTTTAAGATTGACTCTAAAAGGGTGGTGGATGCACGATTACGGAAGGGATTCTGAACCATAATTGGTGTCAGAACAGCGTCAATTCTTTGGCAAGGTGCATACGGAGGAGGGCAGATTGCCTTAAACTGAAAGCTAAATGGAGTCCTCAAATAGCTAAGCTCTTAGAAATTCAAAGTAAAGAATGAAAGAATAACGAATAGATGGCGTTAGTGATAGGTGTCATTACGGCAACAGGTTGCGATGGTTTTATTTCCAACTCAAATAACGCCCAATGCGCCTAAAGAAGTTAACACCTCATAAAAAAGTTCAAATGAATAAATATCCAATCAAATGATGCAGAATATCACAATTTCACGATGAAACCGAAAACTAAATAAATAACAAAAATATCCGCGAGTGCCAGATTCAACGCCATGTAATAAAATTATTCACTCACTCCGGCTCAGTATCTCATTCGATTTGGAATTACTCTCAATACAATTTAGAATCCGGGCGTCGCGTCGGGCACCCGACAAAATCCGATTTGCCCAATTTCCTACAATACGTTTTTATTATATCGTGCGACCTTCGGGCTTGTGAAACTTCGCTTTAGACAGCGGAAAGCTGGTGGAAGTTCTAGTGTCAATCCTTGGGCTTCTGTGCTTCAACGGGCACATAATAATGACTGTCCTGGTAATTGTCATTAAATAGCGGTTGTTAATTTATGTTGAAAAACATTACTTGTATTGAACTTCTCTACGAGTATTAGATACGCAAAATAACTATGTATATCTTTTACATTTTCACGGTTTAACCACTGAACCGATTTTGATGAAATTTGGTACAGAGATAGATTAGAGCCTGAGAAAGAACAGAGTCTAACTTTTGTCGCAAAACTACGTCTAAAAGAATTAAAATTAGAGATAGAATGTTTGTATGGAAGTGCATTATTGTCGAAGTTAAGAAATAAATATGTACATATAATGTCAGTTCTAGTACTTTTAAGCTTTCAAACTTTTACGAGATGTAATAGAGGATAAAAGCTATTCCACGTAGTCGAATTCGTGAACAGAAGCTAGTCTAATCACAATATTAATAATATTACCAAATAGGTTGTATCGCGTGAATTTCATATTTATTTGTAGCCCTAGTAATAAATTTTAATTGTTAATTATTCAAAGCGCTACCCTGTTCACTTTGCTATTCATCAGGCATTGTTGATCAAAACGATGAGATTAAAAAAAATCATCTCACGTCTCGCTCCTCCAATCGTCGGCACCTGGAGAAGCTGGTGCTGCAACTGCTCACCCAGGTCTACCGCTATTGCTTAAGGCAGCTACTCAGCTCGCTGACAGCTTTGCCTCGCGATGGGCACCCTGGAATAGTCAGCCAATATGTTATGTATTTTGTATTTATTTGTTGCTAAAGCATGCAATAATCGAATTATTAAATTATAAAAACAATAGAAATTATATAGACATATATGTGTGTGTGTGTGTGTGTATTTATGTATTAAAAATCTGTCAAAGTTTTAAAATAATAATTGTTACTTAGATCTTAAATATTTCAATGCCTTGCCGCCAAAAAAATGCCATTTATGAATCGTTAAAATACTAGAATAAATATAATTATATACATATAAGTATCCAAGATTTATTATATGTTACTATTTTTATAATAATATATCGCATTAGTGGACTGAAAAACGATTCAATTAGACAGTAAAATCCCCATTTACAAATACAAACAATGTGGTAAATGAAGAACCACTCTACGGATTTTGTGTAAACTTCACATAAAGTATGTATTAAATAGTCCTTACTAAGCCTAAACATTTAGTTTGGGTAGGTGAGCCCGTTCTTGAATTATAAAATTACAACGAAAAGTGGCATTGATTTTGTCTTAATTAATTTATTTTATTATTTATATTATTTACTTTGTATAATCTCACTGCAGATATTATATACATACATATATAAATACTATAGATATATTAAATATAAAAAAACAACATAAAAATATATTCTATTCGTTGAACTGTTTTTATGATCAATGTGAAAAAGTTAAAAAATTCTGCTAACCCCTCTTTGTCACCGGCTTTTAATTCACTTTGTGCTTAGTTAATACGAAAACTAAAAAAAAATCACGATAATTTGACGTGGGTATATGAAAAAAAAAATATGTTCTAAAAACTTTTGTATTCCGTTAATATTTTTTTGAATATACAAATTAATGTTACAAGTTTATGTATTTTAAGGATAATTGTGATAGAACTAAAGGGTAATGTATTTTTTGGAATTTATGAGTGATATTGGATATTTTGCTATTACAAAGGAATCACAGGTCACTTTCTTTTATAGATTTTGCTGATGCTGCTTCGTCTTTAGATGCAGCACCAGTTCATCCTTTGATTGTTGCTACTCCTCAATCCACGAAATTTCATCGTCCAGGTTCTTTCTATATTAATGTACATGCCGGTACATGTTCGACGTCATATTCTGTGTTGAAACTTCGTATAATTGCGGTATTATAACAGTTTCTTATTGTCCCCCTCTTGAAACCACAAATTGATGTCTTTTTTGAAAATTTTATAGCAAATTATAAATTATTATTCCCTTATTACGATTCTTGTCGGAGCGCACAAGTTGCCGGTTCCGTTGATAGGTTAGAAGAAAGCGAATTGTTCAAATTTTAAGTCTGTTCACGCCCACCTCTTTGGTACCTCTACAGCCCAACCGGCTACAAATTTCAATATATGAAGTGTCGTTGAATTCATCAGAATTATGGAAGTGACATAGGCTACATAAATTTAAAAAATGCCGGTCAAAAATTAGATCTGAAGAGGTAAGATTTATTTTTTTCTTACTTAAGCAAACGGTGTCAAATAAAATATAGTAAAAAGATAATTTAAAAAGTGCATATTTTATTTAACATTTAATTACTATTTTAACATAAATTGTCAAAAAGCGTATCAATTATTTAACCGTAGTCGGGTTTTTTTGTAAGCTTTTATTTAACTTGCAGTGTATGTTTGTATATTAGTATGTATGTTAGTTTGTTACGGGTCAAATCTTGTAAGCTTAATTAGACTCACTTCCTCTTATACAACGAAGCTGAAATTTAACATAAGCCTTTCGACCCGATGACAATGTATTTTTATGATAAGCATGACATGATACTACGTTCAGGATTGACTCCAGACAAGGGAACTCCTCAAACGTTAACAATACGGTTACGAAATGTTGTGTATTTATTTGAATTAGGGATGCCAAAGCTTGTATTTTTAAATATTATAATAAACCTTGATTTTCTTACTTTTTTTTTACCTAAAGTAACTTAGCGCTCGACTATGATCCCACCTGATGGTAAGTGGCGATGAATTCTTCGATGGTAAAGCTCACTAACTTAGAAGCCTATTCATTCTTGACTTGAAGATATTTACATTGCAGGTAATCAAGCGGGAACATCGACGCGGCAACTTATTCCAAATTCCCTTACCTAAGCAATATGGGTGTCAAAAATCGTAGTTAAACCAATTCAAAAATGTAAATACCTTTTATATAACAGTGAAATTATTTTAAGAAAAAATATCAAATAGCCAATCATTTCGTGGTTCGTTGTCGCAGTTGGGTTTTTTTATTTTTTTATTATTTTGTTTGATAAAATCTTTACCCAATCGGTGAGTACGTATAATGCTACATTTATAGTTCGAACTGACGATGGTAACAGGCAACATTTTTCCTCAATATTATCAGTACTTCAAATGCCACTTCACCTCGCTCAATCAACTACTGTATTACTTATGTATCTATAAATAAATAAGAAATGAAATATACGATACAAAAGTTGTAGAAATTAATGTACTCGTAAATCTTAACCAAAGTCCATCTATCAGCCTTTTAATGTCCGCTGTTGGACATAGGCCTTCTCAAACTTACGCCCCTCAGACCGGTCCTGGACCTTTTAAATCCAGCGGGACATGTCTTCTTCAGGTCGTCAGTTCACCTAATCGGAGGGTGCCCTATGTTAATTTTCAATAAGATTTTCAGATATATGACTCACCATACAAATAACATCTGAAGACCTCAGATTACAGGTTATAGGTTATTATAGACATATCGCGTAACTAGGGTCTGACCGCGGCTTCGCTCGTAGTGTATTAATAAAAAGTAATCTATGTATTACTCCAGACCATAATCTATCCCTGTGTCAAATTTTATTGAGATCTGTCTAGTAGTTTTTGCGTGAAGGTGTATCCTGCCTCCGTTATTTCGCATTTGTAATATCTGTAGGAGAACAATTGGGTAGTTGTTCCTTAGTAAATATTTATACCAATAATTTCATAGTCATATTGTCTTACAAATTGCGTGTAACATATTGTGTCCCGAGTTACAGTGAACACTGTCGAGAATTTTTAGCCACTTCAAAAAAAAAGAGGTACTCAGTTGGTGTGTATTTTTTTATATATTTTTTCATATATATATATATACATTTATATAAAAAAATACCTCAGAAATTTTCACTGAATGGACAGATTATAAATATTTTTTTTGGTAGAAAGCTGGTGCTTGCTCGTAAGCTCGTAATTTTTGAGTAAATTCGTTACATACATACACTTCACAACATTAATATAAATGTACTCGTAAGTAGTTTCAAAGTTATCTTAGCATAACTGTATTTAGTATGTAAACCTCAAAGCTCCTTATATAACTTTATCAACTTCAAGGCTTCTAGTAAAGGCTTTTAAGGAATACACGTTAACAACATCTGAATATTATATTTTCATTCTATTCTGCATTATACATAGCTTATTTTGATGTCCTGGTTTTGAACTACTTGTGTATACTTTGGAAATATTATCGGCAACGTTAAATATGATTCACTTATAATGCATGTTTTACCAGTATACGATGTATTCCTAGATAAGGTGCAACCCCGAAAACAGGTGATATAGACCGAAAATTATCGACGAAAATATATTTTATAAGCCAATGAATAGCTATTGTTATCGCGTTTTCTGGACTCAGTACAAAATAAAATGTTTATTCTAAAATAAGGGGCCGATTTTTATGAAATAAACGATCTATCGACCAAGTATCTAACGAAGCAGCAGAAAAAATGTCTTAGGACAAAATTTTTGTTAGTAACTGTAATTTTTCAAGTCAATTATTGACTTTTGACGAAAGTATGAATTTTGCTGATCGTACCTCACAACTTTAAAAGTAAAACAGTAACATTAAACAACTGTAATTCTATTTAAGAACTTTAAACTACTAAATATTTTTTTCTAATCATAACTATAACACTCTCGTTCAAGCCACCTTTCGTACAAAGAAAACGAAATCAAAATTGATTCAGTCGTTCAGTAGCTACAGTGCCACAAACATACATATGAGCGCTACAACATTCTTCTTTGCGTAATAGGTAAAAAAATGGGACCACATCGCAAGCACCAACTTTCGACCAAAAAAAATTTTCCAAATCGGTCTACGATAAAAAGTTCTCAGGTAACATTATAAAAAAAAACAAATACACATGAATCGAGTACTTCTTCCATTTTTGAAGTCAGTAAAAAGTACAAGAAATTTCACGGAAAATATAGAAACTAAAGAGCCAGGATATATAATGCAAGGCATTCATTAGCAGAAAACAAACGACGTGCTCAAGTCACTTAAAAGCGAGCTCTTTTTACATGTCTTTTCAAGAGCCTGATGTCTGCATACTCACTTCAGTATGTCGCAGACATCAGTGTAGTTCATTGCCTTCAGCGAAAATTGGTTTTTTAATCTCACCACGCGCGCGTAAACTGTGGAATAAGCTTCTTGAGTTGATACTTGCGATAAAACCTCCATGCAATGTATGAAGTGTTGTAACCACTAATTACAATATTCGTACAGAATTTTACATGTCAAATTATAAACTGATTCGAATTGTGAAGTCTCTGAAGAATATCTAGGTGGATAAAGAGGAAAGAATTGATTGTTTCTTTAGCTTTAACGAATTCATTGCCCACTACTGAGCACGGATCTCGCTGCGAGTCTAGCTGCGGTTTCTCCACCGATCCGCATTGGAGCGGCGTGAAGTATGCTGATTGCATGCGGGTTGGTGAAGAAATTCGCATTGGAGCAGGTGGTGGAGTATGCTCTAGGCTTCTCAGTATGAGGAGAGAACCATGCTCTGTTTTCTCCACCAATCCTTATAGCAGCGTGATGTTTATTTGAGGACTGGCTACGAAACTAAAAACAACTTTTGTTTTTGAACAAATCTTTTATTATTAGAATCCTACATTCGCCCGACATAGGCTATAAAATATTTTTAAAAATGTTTGGGATCCGTATCTAAGCTTTGATAATGTAATCCAGCATGTGAAAAAAATACCAAAAGAAATCTTTGATAATGTAATCTTATATAAGAAAATACCAAAAAAAAACTTTTTATCGCGGAAAGTGCGGGAATTATTGAAAATAAAACAAAGTGATGTACTACAATTTTATAAAGGATATCAATACAAACAAGTCTGCGATACCATATGTCTACCTGTTACAGTTATGTCACAATAACTACTTTATTCTGGTAACTGATTCTTCCAAAGCGAATCGAAGGCAGTTTCTAGTTACATATATAAAGAAAAAATATAGTAAATTTATTAGAAAATACAGTAAATATATTTTCTCTTTATAATATAGTAAATATAATATCTCTTTATATAGTAGTAGGAGATCATATAGTAAATATATTGTAAGTGGACTTGTGGTGAAGGAAGGTATAAGGAAAAACGAAAAAAAGTAAATAGATAATTCGAAATAACTGACTTTCAACCTTTCGCCAGAATACAAGACTCGCGGCTAACTTAAACTAGAGTGGTTTGCTCCATAGGCCAGGTAAATCCAATTTAAAAATCGTTATCTTTCACTAAGAACGCGATCCTAATCAACAGGAACCTATTTAAGTTAAAATTGGATTCCTGACATGCAAGTAGAACGAATTTCTTATCTCCAAAAGTCCTAATGAATTCAATTGTACGAGTAAGATCGTCAGCACGAAAAAGATTTTACTTCGCTTGAGGTGTATTTATGTTGCGAAGTTAAGGTTTTGTTAACAAATTTGAGTAAGGATACTTTTATTAAGTAAATAGATGAAAATGAGTTGTACTGATTTTGTCTTTGTTTTGTTGAGAAATACTTTTTGTTTTGAGAAACTGGTTTTGTTAAGATAAAAGAAAGTTCTTGATTTCCACCATTCAACGGCCTTTTATAGGCCTAGTTAAGTTTTTGTAAGGTCAGGACAGGGAGCACGAGGAGGCCTTTTCGAGAGAAATACCTTTTTCAAGATATCAATTACATTTTCATTAGAATTCCCTCTTTTTTACCTAGAATAAAGGCGCACTAACTTAGTCAATTCCTATTCACTCTTTTTTTGAAGACTACATCATACGTCGGCGGGAATACGACAGCAGACAAGTTATCCCATTATTTCGTGGTATGTATAATATACTCTAAAACTCGGTTCGAATTGACGAGATGTTCACAACATAAGGATGGATACCCGCCGTATATGTTCGGTGTAGAAAGGGGTAAGGGAGAATACCGAAATTTAAAAGTGGTTTATTTCCTAAGTTATCAAAAGAGTTAAGCAACGGTGGGTGCAGCTGGAAGGAAGATGGGTGACCACCAGTGGCAATAAATACAGGAAATATAAAGGAGTCGGTCCTGATTGTTATCTTTAGAGAGATATGCCATGTCGGAGGCCTTCGAGTGGCAAATAAATTCTGACACTTAATAACGACGACACTTCAGCCTACCTACCAATACGCATTGGAGCGGCGTGGTGGGTTCCTCAGCTCTACGCTTCCTCAGTTTTCCTCAGCCTAATCCTCCACGCTTGCTTATGGGTAGCCGAAACCTGTGCTCAGTACATTGCAATTAATGGCTTGAAGCTAATACAATGACTTACTTATTTTTATTTATTCAGGATGAACACAGCTTATTTATGACATATAATGAATAATTTAAACAATAATAACCATGAAGCTTTTTTTTCTAAATATTCAACATTATTTAACTTTCCTTTGACAAAGAGAAAATGCCGCTTATAGTGGTTAAAAATTGGCCTCCTACTCGGTGGGTCCTGGTTTGAATCCCAGGGCGTGCACTTTTGTCCTTTTGGAATTATGTGTATTTTTAGTATTTAAATGTCACTCGCTTTACCGGTTAAGGAAAACATCGTGAGGAAACCTGCATGCCGGGGAGTTTGCAAAACTCAAAGGTGTCTGAAGTCGTAATCGGCACTTGATCAGCGTGGTAGACTATGGCCTTAACCTTCTCATTCAGATAAGAGACCCGTGCTCAACAGCGGGCCGTGATGAGTTGAGATGACGAAATGTCACTTACTCAGTATTTTCTTACTACTGTCAAATAATAAAAATATATTATTACTTTTATCACAAAAGTCACTTTGAAACAATTCTAAGAACGATAATTCCGTAGCGAGGTTGCTGACTGTAAGAGATAGCGATTTGGCATTCCCGCAACAAATCCCTGAGACAAACGAATATCAACAGTTACATAATATAATTTTAGGTGTAACCGTTAGGCCAGAGATAAGTTTAACGACAACGACAACTAGAAATTTGGGAAAAACAACCTACAGAGTAGACAGATCAAAATCTTGAATTAAAATCCCGAATAGAAACTACGATAAGAATAAATAAACAGCAAAAGTAAACGTGTTAACGCACGAACTGGGACACCTTGTATAACTGGTGCGTTACAGAAATGTTTATTTGTCATTCATCTGTATCACATACTCATATCACGACCCAGTTGCACGGATCATGCAACACTTGCATAGGAAAGTGGCATGATTAAGCGGTATTAGGGAGCTTGGAATAGGAACCCCAATCCCATGCAGACCAGTCCGCTGCTCGGTGGTAGGATTTATGTGGGGTGGTGAAGGCTCCACTCTCTTGCTTGATTCAGCTGCCAAACGATTCGTCGTGTTCCGGCTGGGAGTTTGAGAGCCAGTTTTCTGGTGACCCGTCTGTTCGTTTGCCTTCTTATCACATAAAAAGTGGTTCAAAATATATTCCCTTACATTTAACCATATTATAGTAAGCAAGTTCAAAACACCAGAAGCATGACCGAAAATAACATAACAGAACAGCAAATTTTGTGTGTTTCAATCGACAAAATGAATTTTGTACGCGTTTTACACCATTACTCAACTAAATGGAAGGAAAATTTGCTTTTTTTCTATTCTAAACCTTCTGTACGTGGGGAAATCAATGTTCACTTCCCAACAGGATAGACCAATTTTTGTGTTTATTACAGAGTACGTGAATAGTTTTGATTTACGATTGAATTGACGTTTACTCGATGGTGATGTACATTCAAACTTTATAAATGATCGTCTGGAGTAATTGATGAAAAAAGAGGTATCGAATCGATGTCAACTAGTAAATTGATAATACTCACATAACCTTCAAGCACTTCTTAACGAGTAGAAAACATATTAAAGAAAATACAGCTGTGAAGAACCGTTGGCACCGAAACAACATTATCTAACAGAACTTGACAAAAGATTAATTTGCCAAACAAAGAAATTCCACAAAAGACAGTAGTTAACAATATTAACTGAAACCATTAAACCTGAGATAAGTTAAGCAAACAGCAGCTTGAAACAAAGGAGTCGGGTAAAGAAAAATATATTACAGACAAACCTAACATTAGAGAAAAATGTATTGCAGACAAACCTAACCACGGCGAAGTTGGCTCTCAGGAAGGCAACTAATAGAGAAATAAGAAGTAAACGGCTGATACAAAGTATCGACGTTTTGATGTTGAAAACATATCAAAATAACGTTTGCCTGATGCCAATTTACGAAGCTCACATAACCTTCAAACTCTTTTCAAAGAATAGAAAACTTATTAAGGAAAATACTACTTTCATTAACCGTTACCGCCGATATAACATCATGGGACAAAAGATTAATTTACCAAACAAAGAATTTTCTCAATGCATGGTAGTAAATAATAGTAAATAATTGAACCTGAGGTAAGTTACAACAGCTTGAAACAAAGAAGTCGGGTAGAGAAAAATTCAATTATAAACAAACCCAACATTAAAGAAAAATATGTAACAGACAACACAAATCTTAAATAAAAATTAGTTACAGAATTCTGTACTGTTGAAAAAAATGAATTAGAGACAACCTTAACGTTACAAAATGTTTTACAGACGACCCTATCGTTAGAAAAAAATATATTTCAGACAAACTAATGTTAAAGAAAAATGTATTACAGATAACCCTAATGTTGAAAACATGCATTACATACAAAAAAATTATTACAGGCAACCCTAAAGTTAAGCAAAAATATATCACAGACAACCCAAACGTTAAAGAAAAATATATCACAGACATCCCAAACGTTAAAGAAAAATATATTACAGACAACCCTAACGTTATAGAAAAATATATTACAGACAACCCAAACGTTATAGAAAAATATATCACAGACAACCCAAACGTTAAAAAAATATATGTTACAGACAACCCTAACTTTATAGAAAAATATATTACAGACAACTCTAACTACGGTGAAAGTAGCTCGCAAAGGTAAGTAATAGAGAAATAGGAAAGACGCGGCTGATACAAAGTAGCTATTTATTTTATTGGGAGTATTTCGCTCCATTTGTGAACCGTTATGGTATAATATATGAAGTGATCTAATAGTTTGAATGTTGGTGACTCGAACATGAGGACCTGGATTCGAATCCTGTGCACACCTGTAAATTTTTGTTATGTGCGTATTAGAAGTTCATCACTTGTTGAAAGAAAATATCGTGAGTTCTTTAGAAAGTTCTCAAAGGTGTGTTAAGAACAGCCTTTCACCATTGACAAGGACCTTGCTTTATCATTACCTAGGCTTGTACCCCCCACAATGTGAGAAGATACTCGCAGTAGTGGGACAGTTCCGAGTTTAAATGATGATTTTTTTATATTCAATAATTTTCTATTCAACCACAATCCCGCCTGAAGGTATGCAGCTATGTGATCTGGGTGGTAAAGCGCACTAATTCAGCAAAAGCCTATTCACTCTTAATTTGAAGACATGTACATTGTAATCGAATGGGAACTGACGCGGGTAACTTATTCCAGTCCTTCGCGGTACGCATGATCAAAGAAGACTCAAAGCTGTTCGTTCATACTGGGATGATTCGCGATGGGATATTAAGACTTTTGAAACTGATTGCTTCATCAGTCATCATGCATTGAAATACTCATCAACTTCACTCAGGTTCGTTAATGGTTATTTAAATAGCTCCTTAGTCGAAATTTTGCTTACAGATTCTATACTTAGAAATAAATTTAAGTAACCATTAACGGATCTGGGTGCAGTAGTAAGACATTCTTACTAGTATTATATCTGCAAGACCCTGTCTGTTGTTTGTCTGTTACCTTCTCACTATTGACCCGATTTTAATGAAACATGGTACAGATAAATACCGACGAAAAGCGTAAGTCCGGACGTAGTCGCGACAAAAATCTATTAGTTTTTATTAAGTATTTGAGTCCATGGAAACATAATTGGATATGATATTTCTGTTTTGGTCCTTAGAGACTTTAACATAAAAATTTTAAGTTATAATTCGATTTGTCATATAGCGCTACGTTATTATTTATAAGGAATTAACTACAACAGATATTAAGTTAAAAACTAGGTTCTGCCAGCGGCTTCGCCCGCACCATAAGAAAAGTAGCCTGTGTTATTCCAGACAACCTATCTCTGTGCTTAATTTCAGAATCAATCAGTAGTTTTCAAGTGAAAGTGTCAAATCCATCCCCAACCATTTATCCATCCATTAGTGCATCCATTTATCCGTCCATTTATTCACCCAATTATCCATTCATTTATCAATCCATCCATCCACCCATCTATCCATCCGTCCGCCCATCTATCCATCCATCCACCCATTTATCCATCCATCCACCCATATATCTATCCACATAAACTTTTATTTATAATATTAGTAGGATTAGACTGAAACCACTTGTAAATGTAACGAGAAAAGAAACTTTCTCCTAATCTGCTCTTCGGGACAGACTGGATTAAGTGGAACTACGTGACCAGAGAAACTGAAGACAATGCCTGACAATCTTATAAATCTAAGTGGTCCAGTCGATAAAGTTACAATATTTTTACTTGTGATACAGTGATACAAGACATAAATATATTAGCGAATTAGTATACTCTTTACAAGATTTTATTTAACTTGCAGTGTAGTATGTTTGTATATTAGTATGTTAGTATATTTGTTTGTTGGTTTGTTAAAGTTAAATCTTGCAAGCTCATTTAGACCCACTTCCTTGTACACTATGGAGCTGATAAAGCAATTGTCCTGAAGACAATGTATTTTTATGATAAGTATACCCTGATACTAGGATCAGGATTTATCCGTCTACATAAAATTTTATTATACCAAAATATTTTGGAGAAAATGCGGACTTAATGCTAAAAGTATTATCTACCAAACCTCTGGTCTAAACAGAAATCAACGAAGGTGACATTAAAAAAGATGAGGAATGAGAACCTTAAAAAAAAATGAATGGAAAAGTGTATTAGAAGACAAAAAAAGGATATATAAACATATATGTATACATATATATGTAACAGCTCCAGGATTGGCTCCAGACAACTCCTCAACGGCTCACAATACAGTTATGAAATTTTATGTGTTTCTATGTAATAAAACTTGTTTTTTTTTTAATAATTTTATAAAGTTTATTCTTATTTATCCTTAATAATATAAATGCAAAAATTCTTTTTTACATTAAATAAGTTAGCGCTTGACATTTGATGATGTAGCAAAGTAGTTTTTGATGGAAAAGTGTACTAACTTACTTAAAACTTACGACTTACTTAAAAGTTAAACGAGTACCCACAATTTGTTTATAATACCAATATTTCGACCCAGTTACATGGGTCAAGGTCACGGCAAGACAAGGTCAGTCTTCGGGAGTACCCGTTTGCAATAAAATGCTTAGTATCCGCCATGATATTAGTCTAAAAACATATATTAGGATATCACCACCTTGTGCGCTTCTTCTTCTCCTTCTTCCACCTCAGTAATATCCTTGCCTGCGAGTTGTAGCAGGGTTTGTGACCTATGGACCGCGCCTGATGTTGTTTAACTTTTTCGATCGGTTACAATCGAAACAAACCAGCTATGATTGCTTCTCAAGGACACGTGATTATGTAGATGTATTTAGGGATAAAATAAAGTACTATTGAATGACCGACTGGATGTGTTTGTTCGGAATTTCCAAGAATATATTATTATCTGAAGCTGGACCATCAAAAGCTCATTAACTCACTAGCAATGGAATCGAAAGGAATTTTTCTTACTTCCTTATAACATAGAAAAGATCTTTGAAATCATTACCAGGTATTCAGGTATTATACAAATAATAATGATAATTCAATGATAACTCATTTATATTTCTAGTAAGAGAACAGCCGATAAATGAGCATGAAAGCTGGTGTTTATGTTCACCTTACTAAACACCTTTGTTCATTAATAGACAAGACATGCATGTGTTGACTGAGAAAAAATATTTTTCCTTACCGCACGTGAAGCCGTCGGTTCCAGATTTGACCGATAGGTAGTGTGACGACATCGCACAACACGTCACACAAGACGTCACCAGAAACCTGAATCACGGTATCGGAGTTTTTGACATCATTAGCATATATACAAGTTCCGACCAACAACTGTCGGAGCTCAGCCGCTCTCCAGGCGTAATACCTCGCCCGGCAGGAGGTCTCTCCTTTGCTAAAGTAGGAATTGTTAAGTCTTGTCGGAGGCACTTGGGTGGCATAAAAATCCAATATTTGGATTACCCACCAACCCCCCCACCAGCGTGGTAGACTATGATGAACTATGTAACCCCTGACATTGTGAGAACGAGCCCAGTAGTAGTACTTATCCCATGGGATATATACCCAGGGCTACTTGTAATGATGAAGGAAATGAACTTAGAACTATGAAAATAAATTCACATAAAATTTGTCCAGCTCCAGCTCAGATTCACTAGTCTCTAAAAACTAATAGAACACTGTAGAATCACTTAACAATTTTACTGCTTCAGAATGTTTAGAACGACCGAACGACGAACGATCCAACCGTAAATCTTTGTAAACAGTGTTTATTTTGCGAACACACTTTACATATAACATACAGATGTTCTATTTTCGTTTAATTTTGTCAACGTTTACAATACATGTGTATTTGTTTGACTTGTCAGTGCGTTTTGCAATTTAGAATGGCCCCGAGCGAGATTGCCGAAATTTGAGATTTTAACGTTCAGAAGGTGATACAATAAGAGTATCAAAACTAAATTCATAATAATAATAGTTTTGATGGGTAAATCTCAGAAAATTTGGCAGTATAATTGAATAAGCTTAATTCTATCTAATAATTCTATCAAATTCAAATTAGCCGCCGCGTCACTTCTGTCATCTCAGACAACGACAACATATGACAGTGAGTGTCGTACTGACATCTCACAAGCAGCATAACGGTCTTTTGAGACTTTTCTTAGGTTCGAACGTGTCTGGCCGGCAATGCTTTAAAAACTACATACAATAAAAGGAACAAAAGAACTGATAAACGCCATAAATTTGTATTGAAAAGTGAGGTAAAATTAAATATCCTGTGAATACCCTAGTACGATTCTACAGCCTAGGTCAAGTGTTGTATCTTGCCGGAAACAAATTTCTTCAATAATATCTGAGCGATTACTTGTGGGTGATATACAAACAAGAGTAGGATGCAATATAAAGACATAATGTAAATAATATCGAAATACAAAAACATATTATTTACAAAGAGGATTCGATGCTATCGCCGCAGATAACATTACAATGATGTGAGGTACCAATTTTCTAAACATGCAAGGAAGCTCCAACACGACTACTTCTCCCTAGCATAATACTTGAGAACATAAGCTTTCATTCAAAAAGTATCCTAACTCCCTGAGTATAAAGTCCAAAATAGCTCACAGCAAGAATAGTTGTATCTGCCAGAAAGAAAATTCCTGCCGCCAATCGGGTCCCTGCAATTGACATGTGACGGTCGGAATGTATGCAAAATGCTCGCATTCGAAGGATTGCTTCAAATGTACCAAAGGCCAGCAAAAAGTGTCACGTACGACTGAATGGAAAATGAATGAAAGGTGAGAGTTATTTTAGCTGAGGAGTACTGGAATATTAATTGACAACAAGTGTACGTATCCTACTAATATTATAAATGAGAAAGTTTATGAGGATGGGTGTATGGTTGAATGAATGGATGAATAGATGGATGGATGAATGTTTGTTACTCCTTCACTCAGAGTAGTGTAAGAATCTGAATGAATTTGACTCAGAGAAAAGCTGCGAGCAGAAACTAAAGATAAATATGTATCCAGTGTGGAAATACATGTATTTAATATTATTCAAATTGGGAGACATGATACACCATCAATAAAGAATTTTGTTTATTTAATCTGAATAAGAATTAATTTAAATTTAATGTATAAGATACGCTGTTTTCACCTTTTATTTTTCTTAAATAAGTTAATGCTTGACAATCCCATCTGACGGTAAGTGGCGATGTAGTTGTAGATGGTAAAGCGCATTAACTTAGAAGAAGTCTCTTCGCTGTTATTTTGAAGGTACATTTGAACGTTGATTCAATTACAGTTTATTCTGTCGCAATTGGATCCTTTCAGACTGAGTCGCAGTATGAGATCAAATGTGACATTGTATTCGGTGCTTCCACCTCAGACCGATGACATTTGAGCCTCTTAAGCCACCGTTGCCATATACATCCTTTTCTCCATGTAGCTGGCTATGGTGGCTTCTTTCTTTCTACTTCAGACTTAAGTAAATTTTATTATTTATCTTATATTTCATGATATACTTTAAATTTTAATTCGTTTATAACACTTGCTGACCCGGCACACGGTATATTGCCATATATGTTATTTTTTCCTGTCATACCGCGGGAATAAAATCATTGACTGGCATAAAAAGTATCCTTAGAGTAAAGCTGTTAACCTATTCACCTAAATCGGTCCAGTGGTTTCAAGAGTGCTTTTTTTTGGAAATAGAGCCGTTTCTCGAGATAAAATGTATTTAGTAATCTTACTTGGTAAATGCACTATGAGATCTCCTGAGATTAGCGCATTCAAACAATCTTTATCCTTGTAATATATAAGTTTAAGTATAGATCAAGATCTTTCTTCACACATATTCTAGTAAAATTCGTTCCAAAACGCATACAAAGTGCCTTCACTGTGCGTACTCCCTTGGCTAAAACAACATGAAATAAGTATAACGATAAAAACTCTTTTCTGAATGAAATATGGGTTCCCCCTGAAGACTTGCTCGAACATGCCTGCCCTCAACAATTTCGTCTAAATAGTTTATGTGTCAGAATCCTTACGAATTCAGGAAAGGACAAATTTGGGAAGATTGAATCAGTTCCATTTCTCTTTGACTACCTGAAACTTTTATGGCTGTTGTATTTAAATTATTGCGCCACTAGGCGTCAACACATTAATATTGAGCACGGTTATAGCTTAATGGTTTGAACCTTGGTCTCCTGAACGGAAGGTCTTGGGTTCAACGTTGCTCACACCTTAAATTTTTAAAGTGCGTATTACAAGTTCATTATTACTTGCTTCGGTAAAGAAAAACATCGCTAGAAAACCTGTGAAAACTTGAAAAACCTCTTGAGAATTCCTCATAATATTTTCAAAGGTGTGTAAAATCTATCAATCCGTACTTGGCCAACTTGGTGGACCATAGCCTGTACATTTTGAGACGAGACCCGAACCTGGTAGCGGGACAGGTTTTGGCAGCAATTACGAAAAATTACTGATAAAGACTTTGTAAAGACATCTTTCACTTAATCCATCTACATACAACATTCTACTCATATTAAATTACTAACTCCCTCTCATCAACATGACATATACGACTTCCTCAGCGCTGAGAAAAACCTTTTTATCTGTAAAAGGCCACTAAAACGAGCAAGCCGTAAAATCCCAACCCTGTTTATGCATTCAGAAGTTTTGAGATCTTTCTTATCTGTCTTATTCGTCACAATCTGTCTTGTATTCCTACGACAGTACGGTGTGCATATTAATCACGTTTAGACGTACGTGCCCGAAGTCTAAATCTTCCGCTCAGCAAGTCAATTTATATAAATCTTGTAATTTTCCTCAAAGTGAGAAATCAGGATAAGTGTAAAAGTCTTCATTACTTCTTGAGTTCGGGCCAAATTCTTGGGCCGTTCAGTGTGAATCATGGACTAGGTGTGTTAAATTGCATCCAAGTATTAGTGATAGGCCTTGGAGGCTGGTGGGCTGAGACTTTATTTGAAAACAAGGAGCCCGTTTCAGACACCTTCCATGTGACTTTTATCTTTATTTGTATTAATATTATAAAGCGGATTTTTTTAAATATTTGTTTGGAGGGAATGTGCTTCGAAAGTACTGACCTCATTTGAAAATTTTTTCAACAATTCGACATCCGAATCGTACATTACAACTGATAAACATAGAATATGAAACATTTTCAAACATGTTAGTGTTTCGATTGAAAACTGCAATCTTTTAAGCCAACGTGTGGAAAAAGTACCAAACTAATTCTTATATCGCGCACGCTGCAGAAATTACTGACAATAGAGCAAAGTGATGTACTACAGTTTTATAGAGGACATCTGTACCTACAAACAAGTCCACCACACCATACGTCTAAGTGTTACAGTTATGTCACAATAACTACATATGTGCTAACTAGCTCTTCCGAAACGACGCGAGGGTAGTTTCTAAAAAAGAGAAGATAAGAAATTTTCTCAACGTTACTCACTAGATAATGTTGTTAAAGTAGTTACGTGATTATCTTCGTAAAACCACTGCAAACTACATCTGAGATATTGTATCTAAGTGCTTGTACTTAGCTATCTGCCTCCAGTGTACGTGCTCGAGAAATATCATTAATCTCGTCTTAATCTACTTTCTCGGTTATGTCGAGATATGGACAAGTTTTGGCTGAGTATGTTAACTAAACTACAGGAGGTTATAAAAGATGAGTATATAAATATCCGAGAAATGAGATGACAGGTTGGTCTAGTAGTGAACCTGACTGCTACACGGAATGTCATGGGTTCGATTCCCACCCAGGTCCAACTTTTCTGGGTTGAGCAGGACTATTTGTTTTGTGTGTCTGGATGTAAATATCTATATAAGTATGTATTTAAAAAATATATATGTATGTTTATCAGTTGTCTGATCACCGTAGTACGAGCTAATACTGAGTTTGGGGTCAGATGCCCGTGTGTGAGTTATTCAAAGACATGTATTTATTTATATAACACTAGGGTACGCTAGCGGCTTCGTCCGCGTGGTGTGTTATGGATAGCTTGATTTTTTCTCATTTTTTCATCAATTATCACTATATTCCAACCAATTTAAACAAAAACTTAACAAAATATATAAAAAAACCTTCTAAGGAATCGCTTCATCTATTGGAGGGAGTTAACTACATAAAAGTCCGCTCAGTAGATTTCGTGTTCATCGAACAGAACGAAAGCGGCGAGAGACTTTATTTTATTACCAGTGATTACTTCATTTCACCTATTGATAGCCAGTGGGCTAAGTAGTAGTGTACTAAGCACGAGTCCCACTCCATACCGAGGAGGCCTAGAGTATACTCCACCACGCTGCTCCAATGCGAATTGGGCACAATTGTAAATTACACAACAACATTACTCTTAGGACACTCTTTATCCCGGATTTTTTTTTACTCCGGTTGTACAACAGCTAAAGTTAATCATTTATATCAGAAAACATATTGCATAGAAACTTCTCTACAGACACACAAGGAACATTACGCCTGAACCAGGGGTGAGCAACCTTTTGAATTAAAGGGTCAATTTTAAATTTGAATTTTGCTAGAGGGCCGCACATAGATTAGTGTAATTTATATTTAATCAGATCTACTTCACGTTTTAGAGTTACTATGTAAAGTTTTCAAGTATTTGCTCAATTTTTGTATCATAATGCTTTTTTATGTTGTATTATTTCATGTATTGACACAGTGTTTGACCTTCTAAGCATAAAAAAATCTAATTTAAAATACTCAAAGCCCGCATCCCTGCTCTAAACGATCTTTTAAAAACATTTAAATGGGTAAAGGTTGAATTTAGTGTACTTTAACTGGGCCAAGGAAGCGAAACCACTCAAAACTTGAAAATAAAATTGTGTATCTTGTATTTAAAGCTATCTTTTATCTTCAGTTCCATCTAAAGGCAACATAGAGAGGTGAGAAATGGTGAATGTTTAACTGTAGCCTATTCAGAGAGTAAGCAGGAAAACTACACCGTCTTCTATGTATAGAACTGAAGTTATTGCGCTTGTTGTGAAAAGATTTGTGAGATACGCTAGTTACTTGCGAGATAAAATCGTTTTGACTTAAGACTGACTTGACTTAGTTAATTAGTCGTTTTTTAAGACTATTTATTATTTATTTATTTGTTGCATTAACTTGTGTCACTTCAATTATTAATGCAAACCAAGATCATTAAGTCGCTTCATAGTCGCAGTTTAACATGTTACAAGATATTTTTAGACATGAAATTTAATATATGAAATTTTATACATGAAATGATAAATTTGCCGTTAAAGATAATAATAATTGTAATACAATAGTTAAATATGAATAACAAATGATAAATTATACAATGGGATCGGAAAATACAATGTCATATTATTAAATAAAAATTAACTTACTGGTCAAAGTGATACCAAGGTCTCTAATATGGTTTGTTTCAATAAAAGGCGCACCTTTGATATAATATTTCCTGGACATATAATTATGTTTCCTGGTGAAACGAATAACATTGCACTTGTCTATTTTCAAACTCATACTATTTGATTCACACCACCTTATCAGATTATTTATGTCATCTTGTAGCAATTTTTCATCCTTGGCTGAGTTAATAGTTCTGAGAAATTTAAATCGTCAGCGAAAATGTAACAGGTGGAAACTTTAAAACATTTGGTAATATCATTAATGACAATATTGAATAAAATGGGTCCTAAATGTGAACCCTGAGGTACTCCAGACAAGGCAGCGGAATGGCTTCGTCATGGCACCGTCCGACCGCGGCTTCGCTCGTGTTGTATATGAATAAAAAGTAGCCCATTTCTTGTTGTCTTTGTTGCTTTTTTTGTTATTGAGAGGTGACACAAATTTAAATAAATAAATAATTCAGAGTGATTCATTAATTTGACCACAAAAGAGTAACAAACATTCGTCCATCTATTTATCCATCCATTTTGACATATTATCCAGAAATTGATTGTAGTCTGGAATAACTCATAGATTTTTAGCAAAGTACTCGCACTTTCGAGAAGGGGAATCTTCGAGCGAAAACTAGTAATAGTATAAATATATAATATACCATGACTAAAATGTACAATAGACATGCTATTCCATACAAAATGACAGTATCCTATACAGGCTTGTGATATTCTTGGTTGAAGTCTTCCACCAAGCTTGTCATAAGGGCTGCGTCCATTTGTGAATCTGGAGATTTGACATTTAATACAATATGGCGACTGTCAGATATCAATATGGTGACAGTCAATTGTCAATATGGTGAATATCAATTGTCAATATGGAGGCTGTCAACTTACAATATTTGAACATAGAACAGCGCCAATATTGGGCCGATCAAATAAACACTGCTGTGTGAAGCTGTCAGTCTATCCATTTATATATGTATATAGAGATCAATATATACCATATAAAATATACGCATATATAATAATACCAGTATAGGGCTATGTTTCCCACAGCTGGTCATCGAAACCATGCACCCACTATGGAACTAAGCTGCAGTGCCCAAACCAAACTGGAATTGGTATGTACATTAATTCGGACCAAAATATTTAATTCAACGTCAGTTTCATTGATAATTTTGGCACACGATACTGTGTCGTTACACAACGCCATGGCGAGTTATGACAATATACTGCCAAAACGGAACACCAGAATACTTATCGTATACCAGGAATATATTGGGCATGATATTATCACGCTTAAACTGTGCATAAAGAAAGATTATTTTAACAGTAACACTAACTTGGTAGCGGTGATAGCATAATGGTTTAAAATTCGAACTCCTACTCGGGCGGTCTGGGTCAAATCCCAGGGCGCGCACTTCTGACTTTTCAGAGATATGTGCGTTTTGAACATTTAAATGTCACTCGCTATAACGGTGAAGGATAACATCGTGAGGAAACCTGCCGGGGAGTTTGCAAAACTCAAAGGTGTATGAAGTCTGCCAATCCGCACTTGGCCAGC
>DWJZ01001717.1:0-22062 GCA_018249125.1 Asbolis capucinus
AGTTATAATAAAATCAATAACTTGTTAGTTTACTTAGTTTTTGATTTTCTAAGAACTTTCAGTTTGACCCTCGTAATCGCAGCTGGGGTCTCCACCGACTAGACTATACATCCCTTTGTGATATGTTGCTTGAATCACTATTACCTCCCGAAACGTTTTTTCCATCCGTGATAGGTTTATAGGTGAGGTTGTTAAATCATCAATTTATTCTACGTAAAAAAATGTTTTACGTAGTTTACAGGTTTTGATGTGGTGAGCATGTCAGGATGATTGATACTGACAGAGTACACATCATTTAATGTTGCAGGTGTTGGAATGGGGCGGAGTCCCGCTGACGGAGCGTAGTTTCGAGGAGGTGTGCGCTGTGCTGGAGCGCGGCGGGGACAGCGTGGAGCTGCTGGTGGAGCCTGCGCCCCAGCTGGACGAGCCACCGCACCCGGCGCTGCCCGCCCACCACCACGCGCTATACGGTACTCACAAGAAAGGTAGGCCTCCCACTACAGACCACAGACTACACGCAGGTCACTCAAGCTCTACACCAACCGTTTTATAGTTCTTCTAATCACTTTGAAAATTATTTATAATTAATAACCATGTTATAATATTTACGATGTACAATTTTCATTCGTAATTCATATTGTCTTAGGATTGAGTGGCATCCGTCAAAATCCGTCTTTTATTTTAAATATGAAAACGAAGCTAAAATGCGATATAATTGTGCGACATCATTCAATAATTTATTCAGTACGAGTACTAATAATACTCCATTTGTAAAATAGTACGACCATGATCAAAGTTCGAGTATTTCAGATCAGCTTGAATTTTCACCTTTTGATTGAATTTTGTGAAAATGTCAATGTTAGATGTCGCATTTCAACAGAATGCCCACACATTAGATTTATCGTAATTTATGTAGCATGGTAGGTTAAGTAAAATAAAATGTATTAATTTATTCTTGATGTTATAAGCTACTTCTTATTCCTGTTCTTAAAACCATCAGTATTTTCGATACTTAAATATTTTCTTTGTACTTTTTCTGACTTTTTTCTATGTATTAAATTCTCAGTCGTATAACGTTTAGATTATATAATCTAAGATATTTTAAATATGCAACGATGTATAATGAAGTTGATTCTCTTAATCTTAATCAATAATCTCTTATTGAACAACTTCGATCAACAATGTTGATCAAAGCTGAACTAATAAACACCTGCGTGCATTCTGCCGTCTGTGGTCATGTTTGGAGACCACCTTCAATATAGATGGCATATCAAGGTTAAAAATAACTTACAAGTATGTATATGCAGCAGCTACTTTATCTGTTGTGCTGGCCACGAGAGAGCTACTTGTTATAAAAGACACTTCTTCGTTACCTTCTTATTTCCTCGTCTTCGTGCTTCCTTTATAATTATCAGTTTGTATTTTATATGAACAGCCGATTCCTTGTCCTTATTTTTCCGATAGACAAATACGTAGATCCTCGAAGTTTCAGATTAATGTGACTAGTAATGTAAAAGAAATACATCATGAAGAGCGGGGATCGACAAGCTCTTTGAGATATGTAAGGTGTGGGAATCGGCCGCATTTCTTGCCACACTGGTTGACTTTACTAGCAGACATGGCCAGTCAGCCTGCTCTCAGTGTGATATGTGCTGCAGCATTATATATTTCTGTTCGCAGAACCGGACACAGACAAGTCGCCGTCGTCGCCCACTCGCCGGAAACTGCCGAAAACCCCGGTATAATACACAGGCTTTAATAATATCGATATGTGTTGTGATCCGTCGGTGTCCAGGACTCCGCTAGAGACTGCCGCTCGGGGCCTCCGCCGGCTCCTCCGACACTAGTCTTTAACCGATTCGATTGTACTCGTGTTTCAGTTAATGGATCATCGCATTTTAGTGACGTGTCTTACCACTTGTGTCGTTGACAGTTCTTCATTGATTAACAATAACAGTAACGATGATCCAGGAACTAAATTTACAAATCCACGGCACCATTTTCTGATGTTCCCTTCCCTGGCCGAGCCAGATGATCGAGCTCGTGGGAGCGATCAGCTATAAACCCAGTTTCCTTTTGCTCCTTAACGAAACTTTAAACATTAAGATGTCATGAGAGAAATTTAGACATTAAATAGTTGTATAGTACTCCGAGAGACTCATTAAAATGTTTAAGGAAGTCATGAAAGTGTTGATGACCAGTTTGTAGAGGGACGAGACGTTGCGCCGCGGCCGACTGCTGTCATAGACTTTCCTCCACGTTACACTCGTTGTAAGAGATAGTGTTTCTACATGTACCTACATTACATTTGTTAACCTTTTACTATATTTAAAAGGGATGTTCTGTTTGTTTACTTGAATATATTAAACTCTAAACTATCTCTGATTGACATTTATTTGTTACTTGTTACCTGACGTTACCATATTATCGTTTATAGGTTTATAATGCTATTAATATAGTCCTCAGTGAAGTGTGTGAAAAATGCTACCTACTTATTTTCAGATTTTTATTTTTTCTATCACCTGACCGATTACATATTGTCGCCACCGGCGCCGGGCGGAGTTCGATTATAGGGAATAACTCGGCTAAATACGAAATTCGATGAATCAGAATTCGATCAGTAAGTGTGTTCAACCTCTGGATCAAACTTTAGTGTGCGATGGTAGAGTCTAGGCTCCCGGTATCGGTTATCGCTCTATCCGGGGACGACTAGAATGACTGTCCGCGGTCAGCTCGAGAGTGTAGTGAATCTAGATTTGCTGCTTTCAGCTTGCCAAACGAACAAAGAGATAGCTTACCTCTCACAATACAACCGCGACACTAACAGCTCACTCATATCGTCGTCACATATCGAAAACACAAGTGAATCGTTGAACGTACGCCGAGTGACGGCAGACGGCAGCCGCGGCCGCAGTCGGAGCTGCCTGGCGGACCCCGCGCGCAGGTGAGACGAGGCGGCGCGAGGCGAGGCGAGGCGAGGCGAGGCGAGCGCCGCGCCGCCGCCCGCGCGCCTCTCCCGTCCCGTTTGTACCGTGTCATGTTTCGCATCGAGTGTCTGTTGCCGAGTGTTGCTGTTCATTTAGCGTAGTGTTTGCCGCACATTGCATCGAGACGCTCGTAGGGCTTCGAGCGACCGCAACCCCTTGAGCGACAGGCGCGCACCGGCCGGACGACCACACGATGTACATATACCCGCCCTCATACTGTAGTTGAATGCTCTACCAATGGAAACTGCATGATATCGGCACACCCGGAGCCGAGCATACCGACCACCGATCTCGACAGAAGCATTTGCGTGTGATTGTGCTCTATCAACTCTCTATTGTACCGTTTACCGAAATGACATTCAATAAATACATCCTGCCGTGCGTATGTTGTCAACACACATGTGTGTCTGTATTGTTGCCGCTTTTACATCACAACCAATAGCTCACAGCAGATCGTCTTGTCCACATATACATTGCAGAAGTCAATATCAAACCGAAAATCTACTAGTTGCATTGTTTTGGCAATTGTTGATTGATGCTCATGAGTCGACAGTTGAAACTGTAATAACTGTAGTCCCTAGAACTGCTGTTTGCGATATCATAGAAGACTATAACATAGGTTTAATAGACATCACGCCCATATCTAGAGATACTTACTAATTACCAAACACCTAATTAGGTATCGAATAGACTACCCTTAGAAGTAGGATTATTTGTCATCCCTTAGACGTTCGACCGATAACTTATTTGGGTTACATTCATGACCTTACAGATACATACGGCTTTATCCGGTATCAGCATGATACAGCTTTCTGCATGGCGATCGAAAGCGTCCGAATAATTATTTATGTTAAAATAGAAACGCCTCAGCCCGAAGCATGTTGTTTCGATTGAATATTTTGCAACCGAAAGGAATAATATATAACTATTCAAGTCACTTCGATGGCGTTTTGAATGCATTGCTATAGGCTGTGGTCGCACACAATCAAATCGGATTTTCAATAAGTTGCCCATGAAAAATAAATAGCTGGTCGTCGCTGCATGTTACGATACAGTGAAGCATTCCCTGAACGACACTGGCGAGTTAGATTCATGCTAAAGATATCAAGACGACTTGATTCGTTTTTGATTTTTGGTTCGGTTTTTCATTTGTATATTATAGTAATTATTCGACCCCACTTCAATCATTCAACGTGACTGCAGATCACTGCATATGAGTTTATCCATATTATTATTATATTTTCAAATTCATTTAAACTTCACAAATAATCTGCAGTGACATTGCATGAAATCCTTAGACCGTTTTTTGACGGAAACATAATGTGACGTGTTGATATGTGTAGGAGCAAGACCGCGCGGAGAGGTTCCGCGAGCGGCAGCCGGCGCGCGCGCAGCTGCAGGTGTGGTTCGAGAGTGACTTGCGGAAGCTGGTGGTGGTGCTGATCGCGGCCGACGACCTGCCGCCGCGAGACCATACGCTCGGCTATGGCGACGAGCCGGAGGCATTCGCCAGGATACGCCTGCTGCCCTCTCTGTGAGTTACTTACCCAACAGAAACAGAAAAAGTACAGCAACGGTGTTCGACCTGCGAAATAACTGCTGAAACTTCTTCACTCTGCCGCACAATTTAGATGAAACGTATAAAATTATTTAAGAATCCAAATAAATCATGAATCAACATTGGTATGGACATGCTGCTATTGATGCTGCACTGCTGCTATTGATGTCATAAAGAAATACTGAGAAGGAAACGAATAACCATAACATCTCATAAGCATGTCCTAACTTTAGTTTGGTTAGAGGGTGTATTATTGTTTCCAGTGAGAGCTGCCCGCCAGTGGAGACGGACCCGGCATCGGCGTCGTGCAGCCCGGTGTGGAACGCCACGCTCGGGTTCGGCGGCCTCACGGCGGACCTGCTGGCCGGCCGCGCGCTCGAGCTCACTCTCTGGGACGCCTGTCCCGGGATAGATCCTGTGCTTATCGGAGAGTGTACTGTGAGTGCCTGTTAATTATCACTAATTTACATACTTAACTTTTAAACCAACTGTGAAAATATTAGTAGGTATTAAACATTGTAATAGTGAAAGGATTGTTTGACGGCCTGGTAAACTTCTCGACAATCTGAATTTATGTTAAGCGGTTCAGTTTAATGATACTTTTGATACGATGAGATCCCAGTCATAATGATTCATAATTTAGGCGGTGATGTGGAAGTTTGGGGCGGATATTGTTTTTGTGAACATTATTTGTTCTGTGGAGCCACTCTCATCTATCACGTTTCGTGCGAGGTCACGGTGAGGCTGCGGGAGAGCTGGCCCTGTTGCCCGGACTAACTTAATGCAATGTGTTACGGATTCTATTACATGATGTCTGTACGGGGAATATAATAATATTAGTCAGTGATTATACGCACATTTATATATATATATATGTAGATTCTTGGTAATATACATATCATATGACAATGCTATACAGTTCTACATTTAGTAGTTTTATAAAAATGTGCCGGAGACTCGCGGAAACTTCTATAAAGGTAACAAAAACTTGCATGTAATGTTAGACAACGGCTTATGATGGTTCCAACGGAACCGGCAATGGTTAGTAGGTGAGCTTGTCATTGGCGAGCGGCCGCGCAGTTCGTTATTGGCGCACGGACATTATTAAACTAAACCTAGATATTATACGATACAAGTTAATGAAAATTATTTCTGAGCTAATACATTGTTGTTCATCTGTTGTTGGTTGATATTACAATAACTATATCAAGACATTTTTAAAACATGATTGTGCGGATATATCGTCGTAAAGCAACAATGCTCCAGACGCTTCCATCCTTCGATCTGTATGCATTAAATCTGTACCTTACTATTGGCCTTACTTATTATTAGACACGAGTCGTTATATAATGTCGGAGGCCACCATTCGTGTAATTTCTAGCACTCGCCTTGACTACTAAGCCGTCTAGTTATCCGTCTCCAATGAACTACGGACCTAATGAAATACGTAGAAGGAATGACAGGCTTGAATGAGTTCTGTACAATTTAATTGAAGTATGTACTATCCGAATATAATGTATCTCTTTACGAGGTCTTGATAGCTATGTAGATTAGTAGGGAAGTTGACGACGGAACTGTACGACTGATTGTTGACCACACGCGGCCCGTGCTGGCTAATTGCGAACTAAGAAAAATATGAAAATAATAATAAATTGATTTGTGTTACGCGTGACGTATGTATAAGTGCTGTAAAAACATTTCACGAGCATCTGATATTTCACATTTATTCACACTGCAACTTCATTATTTTAATCAATTCACTAGTTTCGTTACAAATTATTTTCAATTCGTTTTCGATCATCAAGGGCAGCGCGCACTATTCACATTTCATACGCCGTAATTAATTTCTATAATGAATACAGTGTTTTTTATATTATATTTTGTTATGTCTAATTTAGATACGGCCGGTCCGTACAATCATGATCACTATGTATATATGAATCGCATAATGGCAGATGGAAGTGGAGAAAGCGTTCGCGGAGGAGCGCGCGGTGTGGTGGACGCTGGAGGAGCGCGGCACCCGGTCCGCCAACGCGTCTCCGCGGGGCTCGCTGGCCGGCGCGCGGGCGCTGCGCCGCGGGGACTTCGCCTCGCAGCGCTCCGTCTCCGGTAATCACATTCGTAGCTTGTGCTACGCCGTAGCTCTCCTGTAGACGTCTACGCGATAGCCGACGACTGTCTACAGCGCGGCGTAGATGACCACGCGGGTCAGACTATACAAAAACACCATCATGTTTATTGTTGTTCTTATTATATATCGTGACGCAATTATAACTAAATTAAAAGTGGTTGTAAATGTTTAATTAACTAAACTGAAGATGACATTGGTTAGTAATGATAATGAAAATTTTTTTAAGGTATAAAGGGCTTGCTGCATCAAGCTATTTTGCTATTTGATGTTTAATGTTGGGAGTTGTGGTTCGGGTGGTGTCGCCACAGAATGTTAGTGGTTATGATTTGTTTCAATGAATCCAGATGATATGGATTCTATCGGCGAGTGTGCGTCTCTCCTGCACCCGGACCACGCCTGGGTGGCGGGGTCCCGCCGCGGGTCCTCGCAGTCAGAGACCCTGGAGGTGGAGGTGTACCAGCTGGGCAAGGACTTCTCTCGCTCGCTGCCTGGCTCGCGGCGCTCCTCTTTCCAACAGCAGGACAAGGGTAAACGTGTCACAAATGTTATATTGCAACCGACCAGAAAGTTGTCGTAGCGTTCTCTTGCGTTCGCACGGAAAATTTAAAGTAAAAGTAAATAAATAGACTTTTAAAAAAAAATGGAAAGACCTAATTAGACCTGACTCCTATTGACGCTCTGCTTCTCCTTCTGTTAGGTCCATAAACTTGCCAGAAAAGCGGCTTGTATATTTATATAAAAACACCTCATTATGGAGAACCGGACTGTAACTGTGGACTGGCCACGCTCGGGGAATAGCAACGTTGGTCACTCCCAAGCGCCGACAGAATACACGAACCAGAATAATGTAAAAGATATCTCCTGCAATGTAATACAATAATTGCAATACTTCATACAAATAAACAACAACTCCATCGTCAATCGTAGACTGGGTCCTAAAATCAACAGTAATCTGTACTGTACATGAATCAGATTGAACTGTGTGTGTGTGTCAGACGGCGTGCACGAGCCGGCGGGCACGGGCTCGCGGCGCACGGAGCGGCGGCGCTCGTCGTGCGTCCGCCGCGACCCCGACGACATTCTGCGTTCGCTGCGTGCCGTCAAGGGCGAGCTGGGCCGCACGCTCTCGCTGTCCGGCTCCACGGCCAGGCGTGAGTACCCCCTGAACACACATCTGCTGTAGTCTTCCAGACCTTGATACTCACGACAAATTATACCGCTTTTAAAGTATAAAATCTTGCGCATGTAACTCGAAAATGTAGCAAGTATAATCGGATGAACGTCGGTAATTTTGTACTGTGGTATACTCTGTATGGATAAGCTATAAAAATTTGACGTGAGTTTGAGTGAATTTCTATTAAGATTATTTTAGAATATGAAAATAACGTCGGTCACACGAAATACTCTTTTGCTTTTTAGGCATCGTAAATAATGAAAATTTACAGCTATATCTGAGAGTAACAAAAAAATGATGTTATAAAACCATGCATGTTTGAGTCGTTCGTTATGCAAATACGATTGGATCTTGGTTATCTGAGTTGAAAATGGATGTTTTATCGTGTTTCGGTTGAATTACCACCGCGCTAGTAATGATCACATTTCTCTTTCATGTCGTTTATATCCACCGGAGACGGTGTGTCTGCTGGCTGGCCATGCGTTAGATGCTCCAGGCTGCTCATCTGCATGGCTGGTGATCACTTTGAAACAATAATTAATTATTGTTAAACAATGACATATTCGTGTGACCGAGGGAAAGAAATGACATCCACATATTATTGACCTAATATTCTAATACAATGTAACAATTCCATTTTATTCATCGAGAATATTTTCTGTATGATCGTAATATTAAATGATAAGAATAGTTAAACGACATAAAAATACCATGTATATGAAAAAGCTCACAAATAAAGTATTGATACGATATGAAATAGTATCGATGGACAAAATTAAGAAAAGTAACATAGTACAGTCACTGTGCCACGGAAGTTATTATAACGAATCCTCCCGGGCTTGCCTAACAAACATGGTCGATGTGTGGCCTGGGGAGACCGGTGTTCCGTCGGCATGGCCGCGCCGACACCTCGACACCTCGAGCGCCGCCGCTGCCGCCGCCCCACCGGCAATGAATCACGGAACACTTTCGGTATCCGCAGGACATGCTAATACCTTATATTATAAATACTTATTGTTTTTTATTTACAGAAAACTTAGGTAATATATTTTATTATCATTTCATTATTAACTTTGGTTTTGGGAGATTTTAAAACGTGTGTTATTCGATAAGTTACTGAGATTATTAATAGTTCGATAACAAGTCCAAAATATAAAACTATACATCGATTGCAGTGTTATTTTAAAATTGTAATAAGTAAGATCGTACTATTATGTATTGTTTTCTCCCACTTATCTAGAACTAACTAACCACAGATCAACGTAGGCATCTGCTACCAAAATAATAGTCACAAATCCTCAGAGAGCTCAGCTACCGTCGAGAGCGATCCAATGCCTAAGCATAGGTTATAGACACCCACACCCTAACCTGCCTTGTTTTGTAACGACACAGATCACCTCCGAAATACCTAGCAATCTGTCAGCGTCAACGACCCCACCACTAGCCGATGTGCGAACATAGCGGGTACTGACTTGTTGTATGTTGCTTGTCTGGTCAGCAGCGACGGACCGTTAGGAGCTCGGTAAGCGCCGCCGCCCGGTGCCGGTCGCCCGCGCGCCGCCTGCCCCTTGTCGGTACTCGATCCCTTGTGACGTCCGATGGTCGGCGGGTTCCGTACCGCGTCTCGCAACACACTGGCCTCGGCCGCGACCTCCGATTCTGCCTCGCTTGCTTACAAACCCATAAACTTACCGTATCATGAACGCCCGACTATTTTAAAGTATATTAAACGACATACGAACGGTTCGTTATCATAACAGCGATAACAATCTTACATTCCAATTTTGAATAACACAGACGAGCTAAAGGGCGACGCAAATGTCAGAGTAATATTTTACCTTTAAATTAATCTGCGTATATGTATGAGTGTGATGGTATTGTATGTTTATGGGCCATGTTTCCGAGGCACACTCGCGGGCGCGGTGCGGCATGCGGCCCGCCGGCCCGTAGTAGCATGGGTCATACATCGCTTGCGCGACGGCCGCGCGCACGCACCGTTGAATGTGGCTGCGCCCGACGCTTCTCATCACTTCACTATCTGTTCTGTTCTGTCCTGACGCATGCCCGTCCGGGGCCGATCACGCTCACTGCATCTGTCTCTGTGTACCGTCTGTTCGGCTGCCCGTCTACGTTCATTTCGATGGCATTGTGTCGCTAGGATGTCTTGGATTTCATTACTTTTGCGAATGTCACTCATTGTAACGATGCGCATTCTATTAGATTTCTTGTAAATATTATCTTACTAGGCCGTAGATTACCGTTCCTATGTTACACAGATTTATTTGATGCGTTACATTACCTTGAACGTGGAGCGACATGTTTGGTAGGCGTCACCGCCGTGGCTGGTGACCGAGTGACGTGCCGTACTGTGCAACGCCAGGTCGCGATCTGGCGTCCTGTCCACCGACGACTGACCGATGGCTGTTCATGACACGGAATGCTTATACCATAAGTTGAGATCTGCTTAAAGCGACTATTAGTCTCGACTACACTTTTGGCTGCACACGTGGAAACGCTTCTTCTTTCATTTATGTGTTTAGGACAGATCGATTGGATTCTATATGTTAACAAACTGTACCTATAACGTTGGCACGAAGCTGTTTGACGTGCTTCATTTATGTAATTTTTTTATTTCGGTGTTCGTTTGAATGGTTCGTTCTCTTTTTGTTACCCTTTTAGTTAATGTTACTTTTTGACGTATGTGTTAAAGCGATAAACGGTTTTAGACTCCACTCCAACGTAGCTTCTTTAAGAATATGATGTGATCGAATGTCGTACCCGCAACCGCTCATTATGTGTCGCCTACAACATCAATCAATCAGAGATACATTATTAATCTATATATAGCAATATTTATCATTCAATTTAGACAGCCAGTTAACAGTTTTGGATTAGATAAACAAACTATCATTAATTTTTCCGTTAGTAACATAATCAATAGTATTCACTTAACATCTTAAAGAAATATAGTAGCTAGTAATGTAGAAGGCGACCAGTGAGCGGTATCGGGTATGGGGTATCGGGCAGTATCGGGCGGCTGGTAGCGGTGTTGTGCGGGCAGGCACGGCGACGGGGCGCAAGGGCAGCATGTGGGCGGCGGTGCCTGCGGCGGCCGAGCTGGCGGGCGGCGAGCTGGGCGACGACAACGTGCCGCTGGGGCCCGGCCAGCTGCCGCCGCGCAACGACCACCTGCCGCCGCTGCACGCGGAGATCAACATCAGCATCATCATGATCAAGGGACAACTCGAGCTAGAGGTTGGTGTGCCGCTGCCGCCCAACCCTGTATTTTATTGTATTTGATTCCCTTCTGGATGACTTTAATTTTAGGCGAATAGTACATAGACATACATTCAAAATTAAACAAACTTATTTTCTCTATAGTGCGGAAAAAGACATCAATCATCGATATACAATTTTCATCAAAAAATTCAAACACTTAACACTCAAGTTTGTGAGGTCGGTACCGTTTGTACCCCGGCCGCTATCTTGTAACCTATCTACCCTGAAGAAAACGCACGCTCAAGCCTAAGAAATATAACACTTCAAGACAAATGTGTGTTAAAAATAATGCCAAGAATTGTGACGGGTGTCCAGGTATCGCACGCCCGGCGGGTGTACGGTGTGAACGGCGAGGTTCCAGACTCGTACGTCAAGTGCTACCTGCGCGACGGCGACAAGTGGCTACACAAGCGCAAGACGCGCGTCGTGCGCCGCACCACCGAGCCGCACTTCAAACAAACACTCAAGTATCAGGTACACTTAACATACTCAGAATACTTACACTCGACAATTGCAAATCATAAAGTCATTGTGTGACTCAAGACTGTCAATTATACTTCATGATCGATCTTTCAATGATCGAATAGTTACGTGTGATATTATTAATGAAGAAACGTAGCGGTTGTGCAATACATGATCTATCAATTACATGTACTATTATTAATGTGGGAAATAAAACGTAAAGATTGTGCTGAACATGGATTTTGTTATACATGGTCAACAAATTACTAAACAATTAAAACGGATGGTGAATTAAGAATCAATAACAAATGTTTCAGGCAAGCGAGGCCCTCGGGCGCACGCTGGTGGTGATGCTGTGGCAGCGGTGCGGCGGGTTCGAGCACAACCTGGCGCTGGGCGGCGCCGAGATCTCGCTGGAAAAGCTGACGCTGCCGCAGCGGACTTACGGCTGGTACCCGCTGTTCCCCGCCACTTCGCTCGCCGCCGACGAGTCGCCCGACTGATCCAGGGAGCCGTCGCCGGAGCGCCGCGACCGCTAGCGCCCCCCGACGGCTGCCGTCCCTATTAGTGATGTGCTGCAACCCCTTCCCCCTCCGACGCCGGTACGTCCACTTTCATTTGCGGAATGGGCTACGAGGTTCACTGTACGCATTACATTTTATATTTCTATGTGTGTAGCTTGTCCAGCCAACGAAGGCCTAAGTGATCAGAATACGTGTAGCTCTCGACCTACATACTTGTGTAAATCTATTTTGCGAGTACAAAATTGCGTATAAATAAAATGACGTGCAATCATTAAATTTATTTATTACGTGTGTAAGTACATGAGTGTTATTGCAGCCGTTCACAGAGGTTGTGCACTTTATCTATCTGTTCTTAGAGCAGAACTTCAATATAGCGTGTACGGTTTACAAAACCTAAATAGTACCTATTTATATATGAAAATGTTGAAGTCCCCGGCACATCTCGCGACGTCTCGTTTTATTTGTAATAGTATTAGTGAGTAGGTGTTAATGGCCGTTAACAACATTTAAATGTTTTAATGTGATTAGCTCTATTCTGTGGTTCGTGTTTCTTCCAACAACATGTTGCCATTTTTTCGAAATGTGTACAAGGTACAGTCGTTAAGGTCGCTGGATATTGTAATAATTTAATATCATATATTTTTCAACAATTATATAAAATCAGTTTCTATCCCATTTTTCTTATTATCTAAAACAAATTATCTTTATCTATCTATCTATATTATTTTCTTATTATCTAAACAGTAAAACATTTCAATAATTTTGATAATTTATTTTATGACACTACAAATATTATCTATTGAGCAACGTTCTTTAATACTAGCTTCCATTTTGTGTGTGTTTTAATTACCAAAGCAATTGCACGACAACATTCACGACTGTACCCTGTCTACTTGTTACAAAATAATAATATCGTCTTTCCAAGTGATCCTTTGTATATTATAAGCAACATTTTTAGGATAATTTACAAAAAGGAGCTTAAAAATGCTTAAATAGTTTAAATTTGTGGACGTGACATATATTAAACAACTTAAAATAATGAGGACCTTAATATAACTGACTAAGGTGTCAACGGCAGACATAATAACAGTAAAGTAAATAAAAAAACATAAAAATTGTAACTCGACATACATATGCATGCTAAGAGCCAGTAACAGAACAATTTAGAAGCACGAGCAGTATAGTTGTGTAACTTGCATTTGTAGAAATTTTATATGTGGTGACGTAGTATAGCTTTGTAATTATTGATTGCTAGGAACTAATCACATATTTCCTCCCAACTTCCGACTTCTAGGAGCTTCTTGTATTATCATCGATTCCGGTGTGATGCATTCTATATAAAGTGTTACTCCTTGTTTCGCGTCGTCAGTTGAAGTAGTAGGTATCGTGTTAGTGAGGACCCTGCGCGGCTATGAGAGATAGAGTAGGGAAGTAACGCGTATTTTCTATTTTATTTTCGATTGTTTTAAGTGTGTTGAGACAAATATTGTGTATTTGATATTATCTTATACAACCCCATCTTTAAAACTTTGCCTTATACGAGTCATATATTTCTTAAGTAACTCTAGTGTATAAATTTGACTAGTTAGTATTCTTCCAAGGTTGTGCTTTAGTGAATTTTTCCCTACAAAGCTAATGTACACGCCGACTGCGTTGGCACTATTTATTTATATCGAAATACAACGTATCCTTAATGTCTGTAAATATCTATTTAAATTGTTTTTCAAAATTTTCTACGCACAACTATTTTCGTGATAATCTTTTATAATACTAGCATCAAATGTAACGTACTCAGCTCCCAATATTACCTTGTAGTAGTCGTCACAAAGTGTATCTTACAGATCTCTTAGGCTAGTGCTGGTCGGCAGCAGGTGTTAGGTCAGTCGGCCACGTCTTGTGCAATAACTTTATTATATCACACATGTTTATATCAATCTGTAGGCGCACTACGGCGCGGGCCTAGCTTATCAAATACAGGGCTACTTTCAAAATATCAAATATCTTCGCTGACTCAACATTCTCATCGTAAAATAATTATAAATTTACACATTAATAAATTCCAATCGATAAGCAGTTATTTCAATAAATTAAAGCAATTAATTTTAATAACTTACCCTATCAAGTCTGTCATTCTTGGGGTAAAGAAAAACTAGTGAAATAGTTTTGAAACTTGAAATTGATAAAAAGTTACATTGATCGATTCTAACGGTATTATTGTTATTTTACGTCGGGAATAAGATATGGAATGCGTGACGATATTTGAAAGTGACCCTGCCTAGTTACCGTCGATGTTAGATATCTACATATCTACGCGAGATGTATCGATACAATCTCGTTACTACTGTGTTCTTCCAGTGCTGTCTTAGCTTAGTGGCTTGACAATATTGTATCTTTCGTCATTACAATACACTTATATTGTAGAGAATATATCTAGATAGGGTTACCCTATACACAACGCCTTAATTTAATTCTGTCATACAAATATCGTACAACTTGTAAGAGAGAGACATTCATATATACCTTATATTTAACGTAAACACGATGCAATACAGGTACTAACCGAGCGTTGACTATATTTTTACACTATATTTTAATTTACTTATATTAGCGAAATTATAAAGCTGTAAAGAATATATTTAAATAATTCAATACACGATATCAATGAGATCTAGATATTTTAACGATAATATTATAACCATCGATTCTGACGTCAGTTGGGATTGATTAATTTACGCTTACTATCATTATATGTTAGAATAAATGACATTGTTCGATGTAAGGTGACGTGTGTAATGAATCGAGTAACGTTGTTGTGCCTCTGATGCCGATACCGGTAGTAGCACTGTGACAGTGACCACATATCGCGGCGCATTGTGATACGGTATCGATATCCCTATTCTGTATTACCTATACCTTTCTGATCTATCTTACTCGTAGCGTTGTATACTCTGTGGCGTCTCAGGTTCAACTCTCGCGATGATTACTGTACTGAGATACAACACCGAACACGCTTCCTATTTTGTGACACCTTTATCTCCTTCTATCTGTGTGTATTGTAATCTAATTATTTATCATTAATATTAAAATAAATAAATTCTGATTGGTCGTATTTTACTATATTTTAGGCTCTTTCAGTAATCATTGTGAAATTGAAGTCGATCTAAATAGTCATTAATATATGTGTCAAAGTATATTTAAAATAAATGTGATAACAAGTGGGTTTATTATAGCGATATAAACACTGGACTCATTTTATTTAACACCTCCCCTTATCTATTAAATATTGTTGAAAAGTGTATCTGTAGAAACTGCCCGGTGAGACAATGGCAGCTAGCACGTTGCGGAATCCGATCGCTTTACATAAAAGCACTGTGTGTACTACGCACAAAGTGTTGGTCCGCCAAACTGGATTAGAGTCAACGGCTAATGAATGAATTGCATCCGCCATTCAATACAACAGATGACACGTAGATATGTACATATATCAAGTTACTACCTACAGCACTAGTGCCATAATACAGCCCAACCAGATTCAATCGTACATCATTGAACATTTTAAATATAAACTGACACTCACACTCTTCTAATGGTCATATCAAATCGTCAGTAGCCGGTAACATTATAAGTAATGTGTTGATACAAAGCACCCTGTGTGTTATTCCAGCATAATCTACCTTTGTGCCAAATTTCGTTCAGATCCATTCATTAGATTTTGCATGAAGGAGTAACTAACATTCATTCGTCCGTCCGTCTACCTATCCATCCATCCATCATCACAAAGTTTTGCATTTATAATATGTCTTCTGGCTTCAACTATCAAAAAGTGTCCCGCGAGAAGACATTGAATTGAGTAGGACATAATAGAGGTCACCTCAAAGCATGAAATAACAAAAAGGAATATACTAATTTTATTTATTCACTTCAAGTAACATATATCAACGGCTTAACACGAACACCTCCTATCTTTTGTTTTCTTAAACAATATTTAAGTTTATATAAGATTGGATTCAGGAGATAATGATTGTTCGGATTGGTGTACACGGTTAACCCATATTACATTTACAAAATGATTATATATGTGAGAAGTCCGCGGGTCCACACCAGCGCTCCACGTGCTGCAGCAGAGCAGCGGCGGCCGCGGAGGGGGCACGGGTCTGCGCCGCCTGCGCCGCACGCGACCACCACTCGCGGTTGGCGCATCGACCTTGTGACACATCACAACATTACAACAGCAATGTAGCCTAGTTCCGAATGACACCGCTTGCAACACGAGGGGTCTAGAGTTCAAACACACACAGAGTAATTTTGTCACGCTATGGGTGTTGTCACAGATGTGTTAGTGTTGTCCATACAACCTGCTTCTTATAGTATACCAGTACTCGACGAACAGAAAACCATTGCTTCAGCCCGAAGTCGCGTATAGACAATTATATTTAATAAATAAATAAATACCGATAGTCTCAGCAATATATTGCAAATAGATGAAATGTTATAAACGAATACAAGATTCTACCTGATAAAATAATATGTACTATAACTACATTTAGCAAATTCTTTTAAATAGCAAGTAAATAAATCTTTTAAATAGCAGAAAATATTTAAAATAGCGACCGTTGGTGAATGTGACGAGCCGCGAGCCGAGCGGGTGTCCGGTGAGCACGCAGCACGGCTCGCCCGCGCCCACACTCGCGCAGTACAAGCCGCGCGCGTCCACTGCCAGCGTCTCCACAACACATACATCACATCAATTTAAGTATTATATATACAATTAAATAATTATCATTATTATTTTTTTAATTCACCACCGTTTCGAACAGCTTCGTGTTTATTAATCTAGAGATAATATTATCTCATTTTGTGAGAGAAACACCACAGACTATAAATAAGTAACTACTCACTGCTCGCTCAAGTTAGGCTTATTTGCCTTATAGAATATAATTTTTGAAAATGGGTGTAGTAGTACCTGGTCGACAGCCTGGTCCATGGAGACCGCGAGCACCCAGTCGCGCAGCTCGTCAAGCGGCTCGCCGCGCACCGCGCTCCGTTCCAGCAGCAGCGGCTGCCGCGACCAGTCCGTGCACTCTGTCCCACCATATTATACACATCATATGAAAGGCATTGCAGTCCAGTGCTGATTATTAAAAAACGATGATCTCAGCTCAAATCATGCAACCACTGTTCTCTGGGTAAAACTGAAAACGTATTGAAACAAAATAATTATGAACAAATGAAAGTTTTATACAAGTTTACGCTTTCAACGAAGCTTAGAGCTTGATCTAAAGAGCTGTGGCCGGTGTCATATCATTTAGATCTTCCAAAACTGTATGTGGGCTGGGTGTGGTATTAGGTAATAGAAGCAATATACCGAAGTCAGTGTAGTCGATGAGATGCGCGGCGTCATCGTCCGCGGCCTCGGCCAGGTCCAGGCAGTGGTTGAGCATCACGAAGGCCTCCCGCGCGCCGCCCGTGCCCTCCGCGCGCACCGCGCAGCCGCACACGTAGTACGCTGCACAACGTTATCACTTCTCAACGGTGCTCAAATATATAAAAAAGTTAGTCTTATATATTATTTGTTGATATTTAAACGCTCGCCTTCCAGAACACTCCAGCAATGAAATGCGTTACAGAAAACCAGCGATGTGCATGATATTGAATTGAACCAATGTGCACGCAGTTTGATTTGATTTGACCACTTATATAATTTAAATAATGAATTTAGAAATGAACACAGATCGAAATGCCTAAGAGCCGATTGTTTTCTTTTTCCTCTCTCTTTTAGCTCTATAAACATGTCAACAGAGCAACCCCGAAATTCAAAAACGCCATCTAGTATGCTATCAGCAAACTATCCAATCACACAAAACATCGGTCATAGTTATGTGGTTATAATGAATTGACGTTGATATATATAGTAGTGCTATTATAATAATATATTTATTTAGAACAGTCTGAACAGACCGACATCAGCGACGATGATGTCGGTGTACCGCGGCAGTGCGCGCGCCGCCCGCGACGCTACCTGCGGCACGTGCAGCGCTAGCAGCAACGTCAGCGCCTGCACATGCAATTGCAGTTGTTACTTAAAAAACGATAATCGAAAAAATTTATAATTCGTAACAAACCGATGTCTGTGGAAATCTAAGTTGGGTCTTGATTTATTTATTAATTTTCATTAAATATATTCTTTTGTAAAATTACTTTTTTAAAAACTTACCTACGTTAATAACACATCAATAATAACCAAACAAGAACACTGAAAATAAAAAAAAACGACAACACTGTTTGCAGCTACCGACTAGCAGCATCTCTTCCCGCGCACCCAAAGACGTTTCTTCCTCCTCCTGGTATCCGTCCGTTTGAAGATTATCAGATACTCGAAACCTGTTTACAACAAGACGGCATGGCCGACCGACCGAGTGGCATTACCTGCAGCGGCCTGTCCTCGGCGCCGGCGGCCAGCAGCACGGCGGCGGCGTCGACGAGCGCGGGTAGCGCGCGCGGCGCAGCCGACACTCGCAGCAGCAGCTCGGCGCACACGGCCCGCGCCAGCGCGCCCTCCGCACCACTCACAGCGCCCTCCTCTCCCTCCCGCACCAGATACTGCCGCAGCGCGTCCAGCGCCTGCGACAGCGCTTCCGGTACGTCTTCGCTCGTGATATCCACGCCCTCTAAACGCTGTCGAATGACAAAGTGTTCCAGTTTATGAATTAAGAAAGCGCTTTAGCTTTACATATTCGTATCTAGAGTTAACACATGTGGTATGCTGTACATTTCTTCAGTAAGGGGCCAAAAATAGGTTCAAACCATACAGACCACGACAGGAAATTCCGGTAGTAACACAGGCAATACAAGTACCGCAACGAAGCCTGAGTTCAAAACTGGACATCTCGCTATAATTAGTAACATATTCTTTCGATATAATTAGGTTATTCGTTTCATATTGGAAGTAGATTGTAAAAGATATACCGAGTTAGTCTTGAAGAGATGCGCGGCGTACCGCAGTGCGTAGTGCGGCGCGCGCGGACCCGCATGCGCCAGACAACGCGCCCACTGCCCGCCGCGCGCCAGCGACTCCAGCGCCTCCTCCTCCGACTGAACGCGGGCGGAGGACCCGACCTCCTCCTGCTCTTCCACTACTTCTGATGATGCTCCTGCTACAGTTCAATATTTGACCTTATTTCTTGCTTTATGTATGGAATTATGTTTGGAAGACACTGGTCTAAGTAAGGTATGTCATATCGATCCTGGTGTTAGAAGAATTTGGGATTGCTATTACTGAAACCTGTAGACATACCTCGCTTAAGCCATCAGGGTCGATTACACCAAAAAACTAACTAGTAAAAACTATCCGTCGCACCAATATGCAACAGCGTAGGTAGCTACGACTTTACCCATGTATTCTGAGATATAAAATGGCATAATTTAGATAAACTTATTCTTTCAATAAAACGTCAAACAATAATTGTACTAGTCATAACAAAAATGGCATTTGTTTCCTTGCCTACTTTTTAATTGTACTTTCAAAAAGAAACAAAGTTCTTCCACTACTTCTATAATTTTTCCAAAATATCGAATAACCATCGCAAAGTGTATTAAATTGGCGAAGTAAATGGCGAAGTAAATAAGTTAAGTGGCTGTACAATCGATGTTACTAGATGTAATTACCGGCGTCTTCTTCCTCGTCATCGGCGCCCTCCACGAGAGCCGCGCGCAGCTGCTCGCCCACCTCCACCTGCCCTATAGCTGCAAACCTGAAATATACGAATATTACTAGTGCTGCAAAATCTCGCCTATCAATCTTGGGGTTTTATGAAGATGTGCTAAAAGGATAATTGGCGACACAGATCTATAGAAAATTTAACAAGCCTCGAGTATAGGTGCAGGGTAGCCAGGGTAAGCATTCGGTCTTCCTTAAGATACATTTTGAAAAGAGTGCAATATTTCGCAGTTACAGAAAAACGTAATTTTTGCAAAGAAAAACAGGCTCAAAAGTCCCTAACTTGTAATTGATGATGGAATTCAAGGATGGGTCCAGAAGTGGTCGTACACTAGTATACCTCTCAGCGAGCATGTCCGCGGCGGCCCGCCGTCGCTGTCCCCGTAGTCGGTCGCGCGCGAGCCGCGCCGCCCGCAGCGCCGCACGCTCGGCCAGCCGCGCCGCGCCGCCCGCCGCGCCAGCCGCGCTCGCGCGCCCCAGCTGCTGCACCGCCTCCCACCACTCGCCCCTGCACACCAACACCACATTTACTACTCCGAGCATCATACACGTACACTCATAAGCGACATATACACAAGTTATTAACTCGTACGCGTGTCAAAAATTTTATACATGATGACTACAATAAATACAATATTTTGCCCAATACGTTTTTAACTTTAAATTAATAAAATTGTAATAGAAATTAAAGTTTTTGGTCCTTCGAGCCAGAGTGTTAGTTATTATATAGGAATGCAAAGTGTATACCAACGGGTCACGGCAATAATAATCAAATTAAAATATTCAGAGGCCAATTTTTACTTTAAAACTATTTTTTTTATTGGAACAGAAAACAAACGAGCAGATATGCATCATTTTATTAGCAATCAGTGTGTCTCAACGAAGTATTTGCTCTCTTGCTCCGAACCGGAAGTAACTAGACAGATGGGCGTCACGAATAGTTATGAAGAATAAGAAATATGTAATAAACAATAAAGTGTTTCAGAAACAACGTATTGCATTTATGATATCTTCACCGGTCGTCGTGTGTCTAACCTGTCGGCGTGATCGGCGGCGCGCTGCAGCAGCGGCGGCACGGCGGGCGGCACGGGCTCGGCGCTGTCCGGCAGGTACTCACGCGACACGCGCGCCGCCTCCTCCCACATCTCTGGCGGTTACACACTTATCACTTGACAATCGCTGTCACTATATGTCACGGTGACAGCTTAGTATTACGACCGAAAGTGTCTTTCGAGGTAACACCGCCACGTCGCTACGTACCACACTGCGTTAGTGCGTGATAACAAAAAAAAGAAAGAGCACGTAGAACCGTCGGTCCCCGTTGTTGTCGTAAGATAACAATCGTTAAGCCATGTCGGAGGCCTTCGGGTGGCATACAAACTTCCGACACTTGGGTTGGTCACTCACCCCTCCACCAGTTCACTTTGGAGCAGTAGTATGCTCTAGGTAATCAATATGAGGAGAGGTCCGTGGTGTTCAGAAATTGACCATCGATGAAATGAAGCCAAGCCGACTTAAAATTTTGCAATTTGCAGCGCATATTAACGTAATACCCTTTACGTTAACGTAACATAATACTTTATGTTAATGCGGTATTAAAATCCCATCTGACGTAGAAAAACGACTCAGTACAAATCATTAGACCGACTGACCGAGTTCCTTGTAATGCTGCACCACTTCCCTGGGCCTATTTGCTCGTATCATGAGCGCCTCGAACTGCGGCAGATCCCCGCGCTCAGCCGCTACGCGCGCGCCCTCCACCAGCACCTCCTCCACCTAGGCACAGATTATTTATAATGAATAAAAAAAACTTGTGTTCTTTTATGAAACCACGATGCAAGTAAACTTTTTACAACTGAAATATACCATGTGGTGCGCGTGTTGGTCGGCGAGTGCGAGTGCGCGCTGATGGTCGCCGCGCGCGAGCCACATACGCACGGCGTCGTCGGGTGCGGCAGCGCGCAGGAAGGCCGCCTCCGCCTCCTCGGGTTGCTCCTCCGCAAGCGCCGCCGCCTCGTGCCGCGCGACCTCGCGCCGAGACACGCCACCACCCAGTGCGCTCAGCTCCGCTGCTATATCCCATCTACGTGACAACCACAACACTATATTATCCTTGTGTCTGAAATGAACATACTGTTACGGCAGAGGGTTCAGGATAGGAATACGCTGGTTTGTGTAGATGGTCTCTTTATTTAAAACTTACTTCAGGATAACCACAGGCACCAATGTC
>DWJZ01001718.1:0-22058 GCA_018249125.1 Asbolis capucinus
GACCTGGGTGGGAATCGAACCCACGACCTCCGGTGTAGTAGTCAGGTTCACTAACCACTAGACCAACCGGCCGGTCTTCCATGTACAGACAGCGACCAGTTAATGATTTTTTATATGTATAATGATGATGATGATGATGATGACAATAATGTGATATGATAGTAATGTGATGACTAAAATGGTTAATAAGTAAATCTTTACTTAGGTACCGACTAGTCGGTAAAGCTGACACTTAGTCGGCACGTAACATTAACCAATTGGGTATCCCAGCTAACTACCTAGCAGTACCTCTATTGATGTCAATGTTTATTTAGCAAATTTTAGTAGGTCCTAAATCCGTCCGTCACCCGAAGTCATGACCCTGGTTGACCTTGGCTGTAAACCAAAGCTTACCGGCTACCAACGGGTTTTACGAGGCATTTTATTGCCCAGGAAATCCTCCTCTGTAAAGGTTTAGTTTCACCGTTACCGAATCAATACGCTGACGCTAAAAAGTGTATAACTTTTTTTTCTTGAAATTTCCTAAATTTAATATTGAAACAGTGAATCACTTTAAGTATATCTGAGTTTAGGTTTATAAAATTATCAATTATGCACTTATAATAATTTTTATCATTTAAAAAAACTCACTTCAAATGACTCCGACTAGTAAAACTCATTGTCTCTCACTCACTCAAAAATCATTGTCAACGTAGTCCCAACCAATTAAACACTTTACTAACCAAATAAATGAATTATGAAAGCTAACTCAAAAACTGCCCGTCAGAGTTCGCTCTAACTTACAACGAATTATATACGAGTAACACGTGCTAGCTTTTGAATAAAAAAAGAATCATCAAAATCGGTACAAATACAAAAGAAAGCTAATAACTCAAAAACAACTTCTCAGATGTCGGTAAAAGTTATATGTAACTTCGGCACAAGCACAACCTTTGGGATAAACAGGCAATCATCAAAATCGGTACACCCAATAAAAAGTTATGAGATATAACAATATGACGCTCAAAATAGAATGGGATGAAATCGTAAGCGCCAGCTTTCTATCAATTTTTTTTTTCAAAATCTGACCACTCGATATAAAGTTCTGACGTAACATGTGTATGTACATGTAAAAAAATACACTCGAATTGAGTTCTTCATGCTTTTGTAAAAATCCTTTTGTCAAATTGTGTTATCGTAGAAATTTACGGCTTTAACTTGTTAACCAACTAGGTTTTTTCCTACGTCCGCGTTTTTTTTAAATTTATTTTGAAACAGTCATTTACTAATGTACATATTGTTACACAAGATTTTCAGTATACAGACCTATAGTGCCAAAAAAAAAGATCTATGTATAGATATGAATACAATTTTAGGACATAATATTTAATGTATCACAATGTTTTACACCCCCTTTAAAATAACATTATTGTTTAGCGCATTTCATTACGAAATTCTTACTTTAAATTTATATCACGCTAAAAATCAGTTTAACTATCGTTTATAGTTCGCACGCCGTTGGTGGCCATCGTGTATAAAGTTCAACGAATACCCAACAAATACATACTAATATTATAAATGTATATAAAGTTCAACGAATACCCAACAAATACATACTAATATTACAAATGTGTATAAAGTTCAACGAATACCCAACAAATACATACTAATATTATAAATATGAAAGAAATTCTGTATGTTTGTTACACTTTAACGAATAATGTACTGAACCGATTTTCATGAAAATGAGTACAGGGATAGATTAGAAGTTGAAAAAGGACATATTAGTTTTACTCTAAAATCGACTTGAAAATCCGTAATGTCAAGAAATTTGGGATGAAAGTTTGTATTAAAATTCATCAGTGTCCCAGATAAAACCATAAATTTTTTTTTTATTTGTTTTGCCTGAACATGTACGTATTTCTCTTCACGTTGAAGGGGCCTAATACTTACTCCACCACGCTGCTCCAATGCATCCGGTGGAGAGTAGATTTGAAAGTATAATAAACGCTATTTAAAAGAAAAAAAATAGCGTTTTTGTAATTTTTTATAAATATTTATTCCATTTTACTTTTATTTCAGGCAAAACGAAGTCGAGTGACAAAGTTAGCCCTAAGTAACCACGCGGATGAAGTCGCGGGCGTAAGTTAGTGATATATAAAAATATTGATGGCTACTGAGCACAGGTATCTCCTTGACGATACTCTAACATATTGAATAATCGAAATTAAATTAAATAAAGCCGCGGGCTAAAGGCACCTCATAACATTACTTACTCAATAACATTAAACATATAGTAATCTAGTGAACCTAAGCTACAAGGCTTAACGTGTATTTTAGATTGGGATTAGTAAACACCGCTAGACCAACATTAGTTAGTAGGATTGCTGAGTTAATTACTAACGGGAAAAGTAATCTGGTAAACATGGTCAAATATCGATTGGTAAACATCGATCGAGACTTTAGGCTTTATCATAGATTTGATTGTTTTAATATACATACATATATTTTATTATTAATTTCATGTTAGATGTCGGGACTTTTTATTGTTAAATTTTGACTTTCGTTAAGTGAGCTTTTTAGTTCCTAAGACGAAATAAATGCATTTAATTTAATTTAATTTCATATCTTTTCGTTTCGTTTCATTTCGTTTCGTTTCATTTTATTTCATTTCGTTTCGTTTCATTTCTTTTCGTTTCGTTCCATATCGTTTCATTTAATTTAATTTCAATTCGTTTCATTTCATTTCATTTCAAGGATCGATGTAAAACAACGGACAAAGATTTCTTTGTGCATCAAAATTGTGAAACACAATTAATATTTTCCTTCTACAGATTTTTCTCATGTGTTAAAAAGTTTCACGTTTCCTAAATGTAATTAATGTATGTTATCAACAAATTTCACGCTATCTAGGGATGGTAGTGGACCCGGTCATGCATGCAGATGCAGACCCAACACGTAGAGGCTCTTTCGAGACAATTTTATTGTGATGTGGTACACACGATGGATACCATCCTTGACTGCAGAACATGATACATCCGAAGGTGATCTTCACACTACACTACTCCACACTATTGCCGGCATTAGTTTGAGACAAACATATATTGAGTTATTGCGTTGTAATTTTGCTGGGATATAAAAATCTTCCCTATTGTATGTACGTGTATAACAACTGAAGATGTTTGCAGTGACTTGGCGTTCACTGAACGGGCTCGTACTGGACCCGGTGTGTCCAGTAGCAACATTGGTGTAGGCATATTCACCACTGCAACCCATAACAGTTATGGGTTGGACTAGACTGGACACTTTCGGGTCTCCACTCACCATGTGAAGCGAGCAGGTCATAGTCCATCACGCTGGCCAACTGCGCTTTTGGACTTTACACACCTTTGTCGTGAACAAGAGTGCAAGTTTCCTTACAATTCCTTCACCGTAGCAAGTGATAATCAACTTCTGATACGCACATAACTTTGAATATTACATGCGCGTAGGATTTGAACCCAGGACCTCCTGTTTGAGAGACCAGTGTTCGAACCACTAGGCTATCACTGCTTACAAGTATATTATTATGATTATATTGTGTTTAATTAGGCGTACAAGAAGCAGGTAAGATATTGTTATTTTAAGAAAGATTTTGAATATATATATATATATATATAATGGATATTTTCGTGTGTATATATATATATATATAGCCAGCCACTACCAACATATATATATGTATATATGTAGGTTGCAGTGGCTGTCGTTAACTGGAAACTTTATATATACTATTACGGTTAAAATAATATCTAGACAGGCCGGTTGTTCTAGTGATTAGTGAACCTGAGCGCTACACCGAAGGTCGTGGTTTCGATTCCCACTTTCGTCAAACTTTTCTGTGATGAACAGGAATGTTTTTTCTGTGTCTGCGTGTATTTATCTATATAAGTTTATATTTAAAAATACATATGTATGTTTATCTATTGTCTGATCACCATAGTACAAGCTAATGCTTAGTTTGGAGTCAGATGGCCGTGTGTGAGTTATCCAAAGATATAAAAAATATACGTATGTAAATAAATCTTTATTAATGGATATTTTCGTATACTCAATCGCGATGATGGCCCATTAGTTATTGTTGTTTTTCACAAATAATACGATAGATAGAAAATATAAAGCTACACTTCCATTTTGTTATATTGATTTATTATTATTATGATGTATTATATCGCTAATTTATGACGGAAATCTTTGCATAAGAACTTCAGCCTTTCACCCCTCCACCAATTCGCATTGGAGCACCGTGGTGGAGTGTGCTCTAGGCCTGCTTAGTATGAGGAGAGAATAGTGAGCAGTAGTGTGCCATCTATGGGTGGAAGCCATAGGTTTTCCCGCTTTAGGTCATCATGATTGGAAACCAGAACTGTCCCACTACTGGGCTCCGGTCTCCATGGGTACAGGCCATAGTACACTACGCTGGCCGATTGTGGGACTTCACACACCTTTGATATCCTTGAAGAATTCTTAGGAGTGCAGGTTTCCTCACGGCGTTTTCTTTCACCGTAAAAATAATCATCTTCTATTACACAAGTTTTAAAATTAGGGGTGCGGGCAGGATTTGAACCCACAACCTCTTTTCGAGAATCCAATGTTGAAACCATTAAGCTATAATACTTTCTCCTTTAAGTATTTCCTGGTTACAGTTATAAGCAAAACAAGAGATATCTTAATTAAATATTCATTAAACTCAATTATTATGTTAACCAGCAAATAGATCTTAATATTAAGCAAGTATTGAGGTTAGCACGAAATAGTTGTGTGCTCGAACATCTTCGTATTATTGAACCGAAATTAAACTATTCACACTCGTCGATTTTTCCAGAGATGTCTATAATATAAAAAACGGCCCACTGGCTCGTAGCAGAGTATTATTAATAGTTCTTATTATTAATTGGTAATTCCACGACCCATTTTTGGACAGTTTTATTTTATTGTAGTACATAATTAACTTTAGTTTTGTAAGATTTGTGGTAAAAAAATTAAAACCCTAGATATTATTGTAAAATTTAACTGTACATAGTGAAGAACATGTCACTGTTATCAGACCCCAAACTAAGAAATCACAACAAATCAACAATCACACAACTTGTAAATGTATATCTTTTAAATAAGCACTTATTTTTTTATACCAACATACAACAAAAGTTATGTCAGTCAAATTTACGAATCACACGACCAACAGGCCAGTCAATGACTATTTTCTTGTGAGATGTTAATATATCAAAAATAGTTGGAAACTGTAGTTCAAAATTTATCTATCCTGTCTTCGCTGAAAATGCGAAACATACCTGTGTCTATATTCGGTGCAGATTCGATCTGAAACTTCTACCATTATCCAACATCACCAAACTTGGCAATTTTATATGGTTAAATTCCAGATCGAATTTACACTGTGCGTAGAGAGATAACTGACTAAGAATGTTACTCTCCGCTTTCTCACTAACTTTTCGTCCATTGAACGACAAAATTCAACCAGTGTGAATTACGAAATATATATTGCTAGGTTATTGGATCCGAAAAGTAGATAGTCTGCAGATTATATTATTATCTGAAGAAAAAATCACTATTTTAGTGTTATTAACAGACCGTTCACTGACAACGAGATTAGTAACATCAATAAATAAATCACTATGTTAAATGCGGCTTATTTAATAACTTATTCTACACTTTTTAAACAAGCTTTATGAAAATATTTAAAAATGTTTGCTGGGGCGTCACTAACCTGTTGTCAGGTAAGGAGGAAAGACTCATACCCGCGGGAATTACAGGAGAAGCAGTAGAGCACTGCAGTACCGGGATGTGTGGCATAAACGGACTCAAAGTTCATCAACGTCTGACGTCAAAAGGAGAACAGAAAAAAAACGACTTATAGATACGGTGAAAGCAGAAAATAATTTTACAATTAATAAGAAGTTAAATATTTATAAAACACAGAGAAAATTATTATTAAGTTACAAATAGTAAATCTCGTTTTATATTCAATATTGTACATGGAAAGGGTTCGCCCTCAAAATATAGTCTAATATTTCATATCCAATATTTCAGAATGCCTCTCAGTTGAAGAAAGGAATAATTCCATTCACCGAACTTTTCAATTAGACACTTCTGAAATTACCGAACTTACTTCGTTCTTCGAAAGGGTTTTCAAATCGATTCCAAGGTTGAAGTTACTTACTGGTAATTAATTTCCTCTCCTATGTCGTTCAACAGAAAATATTTCATGTTGTTGACGTTGAAGTACAATTGTATTTACGTATATTATAACCATAATTCATGTAAATAGCTAATGTAGGAGATTAATCTCCTTCTCTAACGAAGGTTACCTAAAAGAGATGGCTCTCAGCGATTAGGTTGCCTTTTGTTCACTATTTATTCTTTTATTGTTTCGTGTATTTTTGATCTGCAATAAAGTATATTGTATCGTATAGGGTATTGGTACAGAATGCCAGTTAAAAATGTACTAATCTTTATTTGGAGAGATGCGTAAGGGATATAAACGCAAAAGCCACAGTGACCATAACTGATCTATTGTAGCTGGACCCATTGGAGCCATATCTGGTCTTTAAGGCCTAATGAACCCTAGGACATCCTTGCGGTCTAGATCTCAGACAATTTCAGGTAGAATTAGGTGTTCCCTAATGTGTGGTTTCTGCCGTGACTGCTGCGCACTCGCAGATAATGTACGAGTATGTTGATGTTTTCTCAGTCTCGTTGCAGAATCTACAAGTTGCAGTATTGTTAAGTCCTATGGTATGAAGATGTAGGATAATAATCTTACAACTTTACGAAGTCAATGTCTTTTTTTGCGATTTTCTACGTTTTTATAGACCTATTTTCCGAGCACTATTCCGCATAGAACTTACAAATAAAATAGAACTTGGAGTGTTGTACCTCTTTTAAATACAGTTTTTTTAAATAGGTACGTCATCTGAGACAGTTTTTAGAGTGATTGGTTATCATGAATAAAATAATGCCATTAGTGCCAAGATTTTGCGCAGAAAGTCGTATACCAACTTTGCAAGATTCCTGAGTACAAGTTTAGCGGGATTTTCGTCCACTAAGACCCCTTCGGCAGTCTTCCATAAATGGAAAAATATTAGGATTATTTGGAATTCCCAAATGCACAGAATTCATGATTGAAAGCCATGTTACTCTGTGTGGGCTATCCTGGATATAAGTAGACAGGTCCACACACTCAAACGAACCGTCCATTACATGACCCATTTCCATAAAAAGACGGTTTTTTATAAGGAATACCTTAAATGGCAATATTCCTAACGCTGGTATGTGTTAACTATCTCGAACCTTTTCTAAGGCAGGATTCACATGACGCAGTTTTGGCCTACTCATTCATCATCACCATTGCAACCCATAACTGTCCCACCACTGAGCTCGGGTCTCCAATGTGAGAGGTGCAGGCCATAGTCCACCACACTAGCCAAGTGGCGATTTGGTAGACTTCACACACCTTTGACAACATTATTAAGAACTCTCAGACCGACGTTGAAACCGATACGCCTTCACTGCGTGAAGTAGGCGCAAAAGGCTAGACTAGACTTGACCAGAAAAGCAAAATAATCTGTTTGTATTTTCATCTCACACGACCATCTGACCCCAAACTAAGCGTTAGCTTGTACTATGGTGATCAGACAACTGAAAAGCATATACATATATATATATATATATATATATAATTAAATACATACTTAAATAGATATTAACACACAGAACAACTATTCTTTCTCATCACAATAAAGTTTGACCTGGGAGTGAATTGAACCCACGACCTTCGGTGTAACAGTCAGGTTTACTAAGCTAGACCAAACGGCCTGTCGACTCGATTCAACTGCTGCAAAATAAAATCGATTTATTGACAAAATTTACTGCATAGCTTCTATTATACTATAACTACATCGGATCTGCAGCGCACTCGCAGGGCACGCACAGGGCACGCACAGGATAGTCGCAGGGTACTTATTTCATTAGCAGATGATTCATTTTGATTTCTCGTAAATTTGACATGGAAAAGGTTTTCTGCAATTGAATATTTCAATCTCGTATAATCACCCTTTAAAAACGCCACCTGTATTAAAAAGTCATGTTCCACAATCTAAGTTCTTTCCCTGTTTCAATAAAATATCATCTAAGCTTATCGGTCGTTTTTATATTGAAATGTTCGTTGTATTATGTGCTCAAATTGGTAATGTAGTTGTTAAGTTGGTTAATAGCAATAAGGGAAGTCAAAATGAGCTAAAACTAATCAGGTACCGCGGTCGTAATACTAAGTCGGTCCCATCAGCGTAGCCCATCACCTAATTGCCGGGAAATGAGTGAAAATTTTTATAGGGCAGTAAAAGTCTTCGTCGTAAATAGACTCGAAGTTCAATGACCGCGCTGTAATACGGGCCGTTACGTTGTGCGTTATTAATTTTGCTCAACTTACGGGTTTGTGGAAGAAGCAGAGCTTTACGGAGAAGCTTTAAGCATATTATTTATCTAACTTTACTGGTCTGGCTTTTTACTGGCCCGGACTGGCTTTTACTGGACTGATAGGTCGGTTAACATAGGTTCGACTCCTACCTAGAACAAACTTTTCTATGATTAGCAGGAGTTTTTGTTCTGTCTGTTCTATCTATATAAGTATGTTTGAGTAAGAGAGCTTGTTTTATCTATAGATTATAGTATTTAAAAATATTAAGGATATTTATCAGTTGTCTGAACACAAGCTAATGCTTAGTTTGGGATCAGATGGCCGTGTGTGAGATATTTATTTATTATTTGACTTTATGAAGGTGATTGTGAAAGAAATTACGTATACAGATCCTGGTTCTGGTTAAAATTCACTTAATAGTACTGAAATTGTGAAACATCAGTTTGTAATCAATGCGTTGTAATTATATTTTGTATTAAACATGTTTTCAATGCATTTTTATATAAAATATTAATATTTTAAAGCTGAAGAGTTTGTTTGCTTGAACGTGAATCTCAGTAAGTACTATTCCGATTTGGAAAATTCTTTCAGTATTCGATAGCCCATTTATCGAGGAAGGCTATATATCATCACGCTAAGACCAATAGGAGCGGAGCACCAATGAAGAATGTTTCAAAATCGGTGGACTTTTTTCCTATTGAGAGCTTTCGCTGCGTGCGCTTCGTAAACGGTTAAAGTTTCACAAAAATCATGTACGACAGAAACGAAGTCGCGGGTTAACACAAAGTAACTATTCCACGCGGACGAAGTCGCAGGCAAAAGCTTTTGCGTGAGGCAGTAACATCCATCCATCCTCCCAAACTTCCACAATAATAATATTAGGAGGATTTTAATTAACCAGTAGGCTTCTAAGTCATTCATCAAGTCGCCAGTCTTTTTCGTCTTGGATCAGTCCCAAACAGTCTTGATCGTTGTTGGAGGGAATATTTTCAAAGTTTAATAATAAAACTGGTATAAAAGTTGCTAACTGCAGACATTGCGAAACTTTGTGTTCTTTTGTAAAACAATTTTATTGGTATAAGTGAATGAGGCACTAGAAATTGGTAGATTAATAAGTAAAAACTGAGCTAAAAAATATGAAATGTCGATCTCCTCTTTTTTTAAGTCGTTTTTCTCGAAACAAAACGAGCTTATGCGTTACCTCTAAACTTTAATGGGCTTAAACGGCTTGAAGCCAATTCTGCTTGCTTATGGGTGGGTTCCGGGTTCGCCTAGGGCAGATATTGTTATGTAATAGATAATTATAATAACCGGTGATAGCCTAGTGGTTAAGAATTTAGCCTCGGGAGGCCCGGGTTCAAATCCCAGGGCGCGTACTTCTGCCGTTCGGAATAATGTGCATTTTAAGCATTTAAATGTCACTCGTTATAACAGTGAAAGATAACATCGTGAGGAAACCTGCATGCAAGCCGCTTGTTCAGCGTGATGGAACCTAGCCTTAACCTTCTCATACAAAGAAGTAATCAATGCTCAATAGTGGGCCGTGATGGCTTGAGATGATGAATAGATGATTAGATTAGGGCCCGAGAAGTTAATAACTACGAGTAGAAACTGTCCTCGCAACGCTTCAGAAGAACTAACAGAAAAAGTAGTTATTGTGACAGAACTGTAACAGTTAGACATATAATATCAAAGACATATTTGTAGATATTGATGTCCTGTATAAAACTGTAGTTCATTACTTAGCTCTATTGTCAATAATCACCGTAGCGTGCGTGATGTAAGTTTTTTTGGTATTGTTACACGTTAGGTTACATTATTGAAGTTTTTATACGGACCCCTGTAATTGTTTTATTATTATTATTTACGGACCCCTAACGCTTATTACGAACTTACATTTTTGAAAATATTTTATAGCCTCTATTCATTCAATCGCGATAACCTAAAATATTTTTTCAAATCGGCCAATAGTTTCGATGCCTATTCTGCTCAAATAAACGAATCACACTTCAAACCTTTTTAATAATATTAATATAGATTATTAATTATACTATTCCTTTTTTTCCGTTAGATAAGTTAGCGGTTGACTACGATCCCACATGATGGTAAGTGGCAATGAAGTCGTAAAACTCGTACCCTCGACACAGAATCGTACTACGTATCTAGTATTAACCGTTTATTTATTTATTCGTACCTTTTTATAAATATATCTACTTGCAAACCTATTTCATCCGATCGAAAGGTTGCTTCGACATCGAATGAGTACATGCTCCGACATTTCGATGAGAATATATCGACCCGAATCAATCAAAGTCATACACACGTGGCGTCCAGTACTGGCTTAAATTATTCGTTCGTTTCATTAAGGCTTAGTTCACATTTGAAACAGTCTTGATTGTATAATTGTCCCAATACGCCAACGCTCGATCACCAGAGGGCTATCCGCTTCCTCGGGAGCCTCCCGCCCATCTGGGGGGACACTGACTGTGACTTAGCCCGCTTAACGGACGATGACAGGACCTCCCCGCTCAACAGCGGGGTCCCAAATTTTGACCAGGAGGCACTGGTCCTCCTGAGTTCACGCTCGGGTAGAAAGGTTATCCTTGGGGTCCGTAGAACCCTCGCCAAAGTCGGCATAGCAATCACGCGACGGCGAAGGAAGACATATTAGGTTGTCCCAATACTGTGCTTGAGTCCAATTATAATGTGACTTCATACACCTTTGAAAACTTTACGGAGAACTCTCAGGAGCCAGGTAGCCAGTGATAATCCACTTCTCATACTCATTTTAAATCCTGACGTAACGAAAAAGGGTATTATAGTATCAGTGAATATATTAATGACAAGGATGCTTGGAAATAATATACATCAGCAGTCAGTTCCACCCGAGTTTGTTCTTTATAATAATTTAGTTTTATTAATTTATGTATTATTGAAGATGTGCTGAGGAGTTTGTATCGCCGTTTCTTCTTCTCATTACTATGCCACCTTTCCAAAACGGTGGTAAATTCAAAAAATAACTATCATAAGAGTATTGCATATAACTACATGAAATAATTTATTTGACTTTCACATATGAATTCGAAAATTAATGGTGCGTGACATTGAATTTGAACCCTGGCTCTCCCGTTGGACCAACGTTCAAAACACTATGACTGCTGTTATATACGATAATATACTAGTATGAAGCATTCAAATTTTGATTCGAGGCGATCGAAAAAGTTAAGGAACAGAAAGTGCGGTTGGTAGTGGTAGGTGACGGCCAGTAGGAAAAAAATAATTATCACCTCTGTGTCTCGGAAGGCACGTAAAGTCGTCGGTCCCGGTTGTTATACTTTATACCAATTGTAAAGTCACGTCGGGCTTCAGGCGGCTTAAAAACTTTCAGGGCGCTATTTTGAAAATCTATTTAACCGATGCTGTTAGTACAACTCAGAAGATACGACACCACACATGTATATCTAAATTAGTTTAGCAGTTAGCTGTAGTGCCATATATACGCTTGAAATCTCTTCTTCTGATGCATTCGAATAAAAAGTAGCCCACGTCTTCTTTATTTTCATTTATAAACTAGGAAATTACTGACGAATCTTCAAATGCGTCGTTACAAACTCCTCGTCAAAGTATTACCCTCTGAACAAAGCCTAACGGTTTTTAATGTCGCCAAATTACATTCAAGTATCTGATTGATCCTTTCTAGAAACTATGTTTTGATGCGGTTGAAGTTTATGTTCACAAGCATTTATGTTCACGCCAAAACATATTGCGTGTGTAATTACAAACAATTTCGCAGTAAAGCTTTGATTAAACAGTATTCATAAACAGACTTCATCTGTCGCGAAAATTAAGATTTAAATTAATTTTCATAATCAGTTTTCAATTTCATATTATACAAGCCGCTATGTTTTGACACAACCATATTAGTTCGACGTATTTCTAATATGTTGATGGAGTATTTGGTAGATATATTAAATGGCACCGTAGACATACATATTTCTTGTTACAGAACAGCAGTAAAACACATTGTCCTATTGTCAATTATTTTCGCAGCTTATGCGATATAGGTTACAATATCAGTTTTCATCCGAATGCCTAACGTTTTTGAAAATATTCTGTTATATTCATCCAGGTTAATGTAGGATTTTAATGATACAAATCGGAAATAGTGCTGGGAGACATAGCAGAAGTGAAACTTCAACGGACACACGTCACAGATTGCGTGAAACTCGCATTTCTATTGTGATATATTATATAGTCTGTAAAAATTATATAGTCTGTGGAATGCTGAAAGACGGTTTCATCTTGATGGGTTATAGTTTGCACTAAATAAATATAATATCCAATAGACTTTAATTTATTCAAGAATAAAGCAACTATATGCTTATAATATCACATTATGATCGCAACTTGTCATCAGGTGGGATCAATGTAGAGCATTAACTTATTCTAAGTAAAAAATAAAGAAGTACGTACGTATATTAAGTTAGTTGAACGCCCGTTAAGTAGGATTTGTCCTATAAAAAACATGACGATATACTAATATTGCTTTTTGAAATAAAAGGAGACTTCAAAGCGATACAAAAAAAAGTGATTCACAAACAAATTCGATGTAGTAATTTGATTTTTTTAGGGATCGATGAGTTTTGGGGACATATTTTTACCGCACGGGAACTGGATTTATTTGATGTCAAAGGTTTATTTATAACAGAATTGCTTGTTTATTTAGATGCAAACGAAAAACGTTATAGCGAAAATAGGATTTGTATTTCCTTAGTTTCAGTGTGTTTTGTAGGAATCTTATTTTCGTTGGTTTATATGTTTTCCTTACTGCGGATATAAGTAGGTTTCTTTATGTATAATTTATCTTCGCTTTATAAGGGTGGGTTTGGTTTTTAAAAAGTATATTTTTGGCCGTTTTTTCTCCTTTTTTTAAGATTCCTTTCCGATGGTTAATCAAAATATTTGAGGTTCAGTGTTGATAATGCTGGCATTAAATAAATAAATGTTTTTTATATGACACCGGAATTAATAACAACATGAAATAACCGGTTGAAAGGTTGTATATTGTGAATTACAAGTATTAGTCGGTATACACCACGCAATTTCTAATATGTGGTCAATTGGTCTTATGTTTTGTCAGACACGATTCGTGCTTTACGCAGAGTCAAGTTAAGTAGCTTAGACGCGTGACCAGACAAAGTGATATAGCTCATATAACACTTTTATGATGTCCCGTGAACAAGATAAAACAAACACCTATTTTATAAATAAAGTCTACTTTCTTTTCAACACTTCTAAGAAGGTCGTGACGAGTAGGGTAACCATGTCCATACTTATAATTTACTGGACATTTCTCGGACGAACGGAATCAGGGTTTCGGTGTCCGATCGGGAGCGAGCTAAGTATGCGCCGCTTTATATTGGCAGTTTTAATAATCGTGGCATCGTAACCTTGTGAAAAATAAATGAATAAAGAAAATGTAAGCCGAATTCAAAAAAGGGTGAAATAATAAAATCAGCTGTTTTATAGCATTTAAATCATTTGATTCCGTCAAGCCGTCTTCAGATAACCGGTGTACATATCTTAAAAAAATATACAGTCGAACACAGAACCTCCTCCATTGTTCAAGTTGGTTACATTAGTAACAATTTGTGAAGGACAGTAAAATGAAGTGGACGTGAAAGAACAAACAAAATTCCGAGGCGATCCCAGATTTCCCGGCCATCTGGCAACCCTACAAAAGAAAGAGGTTCGTTTCATTTGTATCAAATATTTACGAAGATACTTATTTAAAGTTAACCTCAAAATGTTTCGCACTTCTGCCTTTGTGAATGTACTATTCTATTTTGACTTGTTACGGCTCAGATTTACCGTACACATACCGTACTAAGAATTTTCTCTTTGTCAAAGTTATGAACTAAATTAGTTAACTATCTAAGTGAACGAAAACACTTACCTAGTAAAAGACGGTTCAGACATCAAATAAGGCTGAAAAATAATGGTTAATAATGATTGAAAATGAGACCTCCGCTTTCTCTTTAATGGTACACTTTTAATCAAATATTTAATATAAATAAATAATATTATATAAATAAAAAATATACATATCTTATCTTTGTTCAAAGTTAACTTCTAGGTCTGGGCTCGGGTCTACACTCACACTGTGAGTGGTATAGCCCATAGCCTACTGCTGGCCGGATTAGTGGAATTGACACACCTTTAGGAACTTTATGGAGAACTCGCAGGAGTAAATTTCCCCACAGTATTTTCTTTCATAAAAAATGCTAATCAATTGATACGCAATACTTTGAAAACAAAATTTATTAAAGTATTCAAAAACACAAGCTTTAATCATAAAGCCCTAATACGAAGATACATATAAAATTTAATAACGGTACTGTGCACCGCTGCGGAGTTCCCTTATTTGGAGTCAACCCTAAGCATTGCAGCAGATCAGGTTTATCATAAAAGTGCGTTGTCATCCGAACTGAAGCAGTATTCAAAATTTCAGCTCCGTAGTGTAAGAGGAAGTGGGTCTAATTATGCTTGCAAGATTTGACCCGTAACAAAAAAATATACTAAAATACTAATATACAAATATACAAGTTAAATAAAAACTTGTAATTAAAGTTGCGCGCAGGATTTGAACCCAGGACTTACCATTTCCACGTTCAAACCACTAAGCTATCACTGCTTGTAGGTTAGTCTTCTAGGCCTATTGAATTAAAATCTGTCATTTATTTATAATTACAATTTAAATACAAAATATGTGTAAAAGCACCGATACTCGGTACATGATAAGATTATATGAAAAAAATTCCAGATCGACATCAAGAATAGGCATCAAATCTCCAGACAAGACACGTAATGAAGCTCTTATAAGAAATTCGATTGTACGTAAATTATTAAAAATATTTCTTTATAAAATAAGATTTTGTTTCAACCAGCTTCAATAGCATTATCTTTGAAATTTGAAAAACCTTTGTCACCTCTTATGCCAGTATTTTATTACAGGTAATATCAATAGATGGAGCGGTCGTAGTCCTGCGGCTTGTTTCTATTGTAAACAAACGAAAAAGTTAAGCAAAAGCGGGCGCGGTCAGTAGAAGGATGGGTGACCGCTAGGGGCAAAAAAATCATAAACGCTTTCGTGTTTCGTGGGGCACGTAAAGCCGTCAGTTCCGGTTGTTATCGTTAGATAGCAATCCTAAAGCCATGTTGGAGACCATCGGGAGGTATAGAACCTTCCGACACTTTTGGCCAATATGCCCTCCACCAATCTGGGTTTAAGCAGCGTGGTGATAGCCTCCAGGCCTCCTCAGTATGAGGACCCGTGCTCAGTAGTAGGCCATTAATAGGTTGAAGACAATCAATATAGTAAGTTTGAAATCAAATTTTGTAAAATTAGGGAAATTTAATATTAATACAGAACACATGTGCGCAAACATGTGTAACGCAAACAACGATAAGAAGTACTCAAATATTTGTACGATTTGAAGATATAATAAAAATGTTACAAAGAAAAAGTCGACATGAATCGTTTTGAGAAATATATTTATTGGTTATTGACAGACGAAGACTCGGCAAAGTCGAACGTTAAGTCACGAAACGGAATCATATGCCTTGAAATGTTTATCTGATATATGGAAGTATTACTAACATATTTTATGAGTTGGAAAATATATTCTAATTCTATTTGATGATATGAATATTATCTGAGGTATCGAGGTTGAAGTAATAACTTATTTTTCTAATATTACAAGCTTTGTCCTAGGTGGGTTCTAGCCAGCTTGCTACCTGCATTATGTATTGTGAAACACTAGAATTTAAAAAAAATATCGTCGACGGGAAAAATTGTTCAATGTACTATTTAGTTAATAAATGTTTTAAATTTTAGAATTTTAACTTTAAATCAAATATCTTCATAGCCCTAACTTACAGCTGCTTTCTCTTCTGAGCAACTCCCTGAACTATGTAACAATGGCTTTGAAATAAAATAAATATTTACATACTTATGAAAATGATTAAAAAAAATGTAAAAGGATAGGCCTCTAGGTACGGTATCTAAGATGTTGACAGCATTTCCTCTTTGTTTAGCAATAGATTTAAATTATGATACTACTAGATGTTTCCCGCAACTACGTCCGCGTGTTACACTCCCCCTCTTCACCCCCTCCCCTCCGTCCTCCTTTTACCCACTTCCCCCTCTACAACCCACAGTCGACATCACATCTATTTCATGATAACAAAGTGTTATGCTTAAATATTCGTTAATGAAAAACTTTCATCCCCTGTGTCAAACCCCTTCAGCCATTTTTCGCAAAAAAAGTTCCTATTTTTCCTCAACCCGTATTCTACGTACGTACCAAGTTTCATCAGAATTGGGTTAGTAGTTTAGGCGTGAAAGCGTAACATGCAGACATAGTTTCTTTCGCATTTATAGTACGGATAGGAGATTATAGTAGGGAGGTACATGGCCTGCGATCAATGTGTTATCACCAATTTTCTCTTCGGTACATTTCCTAAAAGGCTTCATTCGCCCTCACCGATTGGTGATTATAATCTATCTCTGCGACAGGAGAACATTTTACGTCATTTTTCTTCTGAACCAATTTCCTTCAGTGTTATCGCTATTGTTGTTCGATGTAATAAAATGCTTAATATAAAACTGAAAAGTTTCACTGAGTTATTGAATTTTCTCTGAGTTAGAAAACTGAAAATGGTTCAGTTATTTTAATAACAGTTTCTGAAATAATTTTATTTTTGAAGCGCTCGTAGTCCAGCAGCTCGCGTCGGTCTGGTGTAAACGTGTGAGTTGAGCAACAGTGGATAGGGTCAGTAGAAAAATAAGTTACAGCTATATTCGGTGAAAATCAGATCTGGAATTTTTACCATACAAACTGCTTTTAAGGTAGGTACGCCTAACACAAGGGTCGAGGAATGCTATCTGATGACCACAACTGACACTGGAGACTCCGAAGACCGAAAGCGTGCAGTGGGCCATTAGCGGTCACCCGTTCTAAACTTAGAAATGCCAGCAGTGAGATTTAATAAAACTGCAACATATAGATTCTGCAATGATGCTGAGGAATATCAACACACACTGCGAGTGCGCTGCACACGCAATAAGAACCACACATTAGAGAACTCCTACTCCTGCCTGAAAATGTTAAAGATCTGGAGCCCAAGGACGTTCTATGGTTCATCTTGACTGTAGACCTTGGCGATCAGATTTAACTCGAATGGGTCCAGTTACAATAGATCAGCTATGGTTGCAGTGGACATTGGGTTCATGTTCCTTTCTGGGCCGTCCAAATAATAAAAATAGTAACACCAGCAGTTGATCACTGTTGACCAATGTAAGACCGGGCGTTCATAATAAAATCTTTCTTCTTTCTCAAATTATTTCTTTCTGAAATAGTTCATGAGGGCGCTCCTTATTTCAAAACCCTGAGAACGTACCGCGAGTCAGTAACAAATTGTATCAAAACCGAGCTCACTAAACAAATTTGTGGCCTCATCTAATGGTTTCAACAAGATGACATGACGACGGACCAGGTACGGAATATCTATTCGGATGCGGCAATACACAATTATGGGTTCCGAAACATTGGTCCTATTTACATGTTCCCTATGGCTATTATACGAATTTTATTAAATAATAGAAAAATAGAAAAAGAATATAGAAATAGAGGTATGCAATACTGGTATCTTTTTTGAAAAACTAAAATGTTGACTTGTTGACTTCAGGGTGCCGGTTTTTTGTAACATTTTTCCTTGACATTATAACTTGAAAAATGTTTGATGCTTTTAGCACTAGCTAGTCTATACTAATAAAAAAAACTATAACGAGGTCAATTCTGTACATTAAATATTTTTTAAATTTTGTTGCAGGGCGGCTTTGTATAGAGCCCAAAACTTGATTTTTGATTTGATGTCTGTCTGCCTGTTTAAGCTTCACGCTAAAACCATAGGACAGATTTAGATGAAACTTGGCATAGTCGAAGTTTAAAATGCAAGAATGGTTATAGGAAATGTTTTATCCCTGGAGATGGCTTTGTTTCCGCAGGATAACAGGTTAAAATTTGTATGGGAACTCCGAAGCCAATGGACCAATTTAGATGAAATTTAGCGTGTTTATAGCATATGTATGGACAACAGGTATAGGATACTTTTTATCCCAGAAAACAGATGTTCCTGTGGGATATAGGTTAAAATTTTTGTGGCAACTCCGAAAACCCTGGACCACTTTAGACACAATTGTGCATGTTTGTAGCTTATATGACGAGAAGGATTATTGATTAGTTTTCATCCTCTCTTCTGCCGAACCGAAGCGGGGGCACTTTCTAGTCTTCAATAAAATGAATACCACATCTAAATATATTTAATTTTAGGCGTATTACAAGTATATTTTAATTGGAATTCCAAAGGGTGAATACTCTCAAGTTTGACTAGTTTGTTTTGCTATTGTAAACTTTCTATTCGATAGTTTTACTAAGAATTTTCAATTAAAATCTCGTAACTTTATCTTATTTTGCTTTGACTTGAAAAGGTGGAATAAAGACGTTTACTTTCACTAATCTGCATTTTTAGTTTCAAATTGAAGGTGGAAGGTAAGAGCTCCAACTTATTGATGGCCCACTAATGGGCAGGTGTCTCTCCTACTGAAGCTTGCTCTTCACCTCATAGCTCCATTGTAGATTGGTAGAGGAGATGAAAGTTATATATATATTAAGAGCACTCATTTTTAGTTTCAACATAATGTGGAATAGTTTTCATTCCCTGACCCCTCTGTCTCGTATGTTCCACAGATTTTATCAAGTGTTATTGCTAAGTTTTATGATTTTACGTCAAATTTCCATACAAATTTTCCTTCCATATTTGAACCCATTCAAGTACAAATAGACTTCTACCGAGAAAATTCTCGGTACTAAACCTTTTCAAACTCTAGCCTATCACGCTACCAATATACATAAAAATATATTCAGTGATTTTCGCAAGCGTAAAAGACAGATAAACGGACAGATAGACAAAGTAACTTCAGCGTTTAGCAGTAAGGTTTTACATTTAACAAGTTACACCTAATGAATCTCATTCCCCATTGTATTAATGGAATACACATTTATGTCATTAGAAGGCTATAAAAAGCTTTTTTATGTGGTATTAAGTCGTGTATGCTTTTTAGACCTTGTATGTATCCCATACATTATAGATACCATTTTGAAATGTATACACTAAGACGGGTATTTTTGTATTTCTATTTTTATATTCAATGAGTTAGTGCTTGACTTTGAAACGACATGAAAGTAAGTGGCGACATGTCTTTGATGGTGAAGGGCACTAACTTAATAAAAGCCTATTCACTCTTGACTTGGAGACATTTACGTTATAATCAAACAGGAATACTGACGTGGTCAACTTATTCCACTCCTTCAAGGTAAGAATGATTAAGGACGAGGAGAAACGCGACGTTCGTACGGACGGTATATTTACGACGAAGAAATGAATACCTGTCGGGCGGCTCATTCGATGGTGGTACCTGGATGGAGGGATTAACTCCTGAAATTCATTAATTATCTTTCATATATTTAAACAGAATAGATTGGCTTCAACCCGGGTCTCTCCTCACTGAGCATGGGCTTCCTCTCCTGAGAAGGTTTAGGGATACTCCACCATTTTTGCCACTAACGGTCACCCATCCGGCTACTGACCGCGCCCGCTGTTGTTTAACATTTTCGATCGCTTACAATCGAAACAACCCGCCGGCTACGACCGACTCAAACAATACGGAAACACATAAGACAGAATACATTAAATATGTACCTACATATAGTACACATGTTATAAATGCTAATGTTTATGAGGAAGGATAGATCTTTCTCCGTCACGCAAAAAGTACTGGATATATTTGAATGAAATTAGGCATACAGATTAAAATCTGGTGTAACGCGTAACCTTTTTATCAATGCACTTAAGACGCGGACGAAGCCGCGGGCGGAAACTAGTACTTGATAAGTAGGTTACATTGGACTGTATTAATTCGAGGTTTTTGAAAATTAAGGAAGATCTATATAAAAGAAAAGAATACCTTAACACCACCCGTAGAAAACCGAGCTGAGTAGTTAAATACAGAAATGAAATAAATGCAATGAAATGAAATCATTTTTTATTCGAAATTGGTTTTTACAAACACTTTTCGAAAGTATAACTACGCCATCGCTTCAATGAATCCCTACGGTGAGTGGTTTTGGAAAAAGAAGCGGCAAGAAACTCCCAAGGAGTTCTTTTTTCCAACTCACAGTTACAGATAGCACTTACTTACTACTAATTAATTACATACATATTTTAAACTGCCTTATTAAAATGCCCAAGCATTTTTATCATTAAAATATTCATCTAGTTAATCATAACCTTTCGTCAAAAGATTGCTTTTGACATAATCTTTTAATTAACAATATAGCATTTCTGTTAATTTTAATGGATTTTTATTATATATATATTGATACATCTACCCAAAAACAAAACCAGTTTTGCTGAGTTTGAACTTCGGAAAATTATATTTTTCTTTCAATAAACATAATTATCTTTGAAATTTAATGTTTTATTCATTCACACTAAATATCAAGATCAATTTGAAAAGGTTTATAAATGCCTTTAAAAAAAACGAGCTCTTTTGTGACTCGTAAAGACATCTGGCCGTGTCGTGAAATTCAGAATTATTTCAAGTTATAATTATAATAGATCTTTGGACTGATAGAGAGGAATTAATGACCTCTATCAGGCGCAAAAGATCTTGAAGACCTTTCACTCACAAATGAGAGTAGCCGAACTGAATACGACTGTGGGTTTATCTGTAGGTAAATGTATTCATGTGGCTATAGAACTTTAGATGTCGTATTTAGAGCAAATCATGATATGTTAAACTTTATAATTTCAACGAAATGAGGGAAATTTGTAATAGTGATAACACAACATATGTCTTAGTTTGGTTATTTACGAATTTCGTGTGTAATAGTATTACGAAATCTGAAAGTAGTTTGTTCAGAATCGGCAACTGAATTGATTGCAATAATTTCAATAATGAGTTTTGAGTTTGATGCGTAAAAATGTTAAGTACATACGGGGGCCATCGATGCAGGATTTATTTATCGGCGACCATATTTCTGCGGTGAAAACGGAGGAATTCACCAAGCTGGGAGTTTGTGAGTTTTCTAGATACACCTTTGAATTTTTTTACCCAGGTATATTGTTTAGACGAATATATTTAACATGAACGATATTTAAACAAAAAACATGGTGTATACAAAGACACATGAAGAAAATTGCATCTTAAGTAAGTCGTCAGGAAATCTGAAAAAAATACTAGAAAATTTCGCGCAAATATTAGAACTTTGTCTTACAATTGAGTTGTATGACTGAATTAGAAATGAACTAAAACACAATATTTTTTTTTTTTTATATGTTACCATATCACTTTATAATTAGTCGATAACTTTAGCTCCATATTACGAGGATCCATTAATTTCGCTCCCTATTCTCCAAAATCAAAGTTATTACCCGTTTTTTTAACGTCCAAACGCGCTTTGACTACATCTCGTTAATATCG
>DWJZ01001719.1:0-22056 GCA_018249125.1 Asbolis capucinus
ACAAAAAGCGTAATGATGTTAATGACATGAAACTTGACTTATATACTCCTTATGACACCTGCACTTAGTGGTGTATTGTGCGAGTCATTAAACATTAAAGGTTAAAAATTAGGCTCAAAACTTTTCAGCCGCCCTTCATAGTAGTAATATTGCTGCGAGAGGTCCCGGGTCTGATACCCGATTGAAGTAAAGATTTCTGTGATAGATGAATGTTTGTTTAACGGTTTTTAATGTTATTTGTCCATTCCATAGCCCGTGGTACTAGTAATTCTATTTGACTGACCTGTTGGTCTAATGATTGACCTGATGGTCTAGTGGTTAGTGAACCTAACTGCTACGCTGAAGGCCGTGGTTTCGATGCCTGCCCTAGACAAATACTTCTGTGATGAACAAGAAAGTTTGTTCTGTGTCTGGGTGTAAAAAATATCAATTTATGAATTTCCAAATATATATGTAGTTTATCAGTTACTTAATGCAAGTTACTCCTTAGTTTCATGTGAGATGGTTGTGTGAGTTGTCCAAAAATATTTGTTTACTATTGTATGGGTATGAGTGGGTTAGGGTAAATTTTTAAGTATTTATTTGATACTAAAAATTGCCCTCGCTGCGTTTCAGAAGTACCAGTTACCACAAAAAAGTGACTTATCTATAGATAAGAATGTCCTCTGTAAAACTGTAGTACATCATGTTGCTTTATTGTCAATAATTACCGCAGCGTAAGCGATATAAGGATTTTTTTCACACGTTGAGTTACATTATTGAATTTTTCCAGCGGTTCCCTATTTTTTCTCGTATTAAATATAGCCTATGTTCATCAGGGATAATGTAGGATTGTAATGGTAAAAGTTTTTTTTAAATCTGTCCTGTAGTTTCGGAGCCTATTCAATTCAAACAAACAATCAAACGTTTCCTCTTTATAATATTAGTGTAAATATTTTAATATTTATTACCTATCTTGTACCAACCTAAAGTCAAATATCAGTGCGTTTTCAGCCCGAGCGAAAACTTGCAACACTAGTTTTGGCCCGTAACTCCTCCACCAATCCGCATTGCAGCTGCGTGGTGGAACAGGCTCCACGTCATCCCTGTGTAACTCAAAATGCTAAATAGGGAGCTATTAACGGCTTGAAGCCAAATATGTATATGCAAAGATGCAAGGTCGATACCTACCTCGTTCTGTCTGTTCGCCACGTTCATTAATCACAGCGTATGTTTACACACATTTATTTATCTATCACGAACAATTGCTAATACAATTTTATATTAATGTTGCCTGTTGAGAATTTAGTCGGAGTTATTGTCTTCATTTGAACTTAATGCAGGTGTAGTTTGTAAGTGAATTGGATATAGTCGTGACTATGAAACGCTAAAATAAAAGTTTTATTTGACGTATAGGTTAGTCTTGTCTATGCCGCAGAATTTCCTCTATATAATATTGTTTTCCTATATGATACCACGTCCACAGTAGGTTTTTTACTTTCTAAATTGTGGTGTATTCGTATATATGCAACGTAAAGCATACACGTTTTCATAAATATTTTATTACTACGCAGCATACCATCATGGGATCCTGAGTGATGGATAGGATGCATTTCTTGAGCGTTTCCGTGCTTTTAAAGGCACTTTAAGGACGTATCACGGGTTGATCAGTAGACGGCAGCCGTAGGTCAAAGATCTTGTGCATAAAATTCATACCTGGCTATCTACCTCTTTGTTTACTGATCCACAATGGACCAGGTGCAATGGAATTGTAATGAGAAGAGCATGTAAGTTATTAATGTGTTGAAACCGTATATATTTTTGGTAAATGTGTACATGTGCATATATATATATATATCTAAACCATTTCTGCGAGACAAATCATAATATCTATTGAATTGAAAACAGGCAAACGAAGACTCGGTGTGACAAGCACCATACAAGCTGATGAATATAAAAACTCACTAAACGAGAACCTCCTGGCTCTCAAAGATGTACTAACCAATAAAAAGTGAGTAACACTATAATAGAATTCGGCAGCTTCTATAATGTAGCAATTTTTTTGCTCACTGTATTCGGCGCCATTCCGATGTGTATAACCTAACTGTTGTGTTCCAATTTCAAAATGTCGAATCTATGTCGGTGAAGTGTTAGTTGCGGGAAACAAGCTAGTAATAATAAGCAAGGAAGTGTTAAGTTCCCGGCATAGAGGGAAATTTTAGGAAATTTTCGATTTTTTTTAACAAGTCTTGCAGTAAAGATTTTTATTTTAATAAACTCACTCTCCTTAATTCGAAAGCTCTCGCGAATAATCCGGTAGTTACAGGGTTTTTTAGGTTGTTTTTCGACATAGAATTTAAAATATGCCTTGTATGTTTCAGAATATTTCTATCGATATTTTAAAAGATGTCCAAAAAGTCTTCTGTATTTGTTCTGTAGTGAAGTTAGCAAAACTGATTTATCATTTTTACTTTGTCGATTGCCGTACTCGAGCGAATGAAAGACAATTGTGTAGTAACACAATTTTGGTGTGTTTTCCAGGAGGCGTTAAAAAAGAAGCAGCAGCCACCTGCGTCGACGCCGTCTCCAGTGTCAGCGTCGTTCGTACCCACGGCGCCCACGCCCACACCCACGCCCACGCCGCTCGCCGCAGCCGCACCCACCGTGCCCAGCCTGCCCGCGCAGCCGCAGACCCACACAGACGTGAGGCCACACTTCTCTATTCACCTATCTTTACACACAGCACACACTCATACCCAAGCTTCGGTTACATTAGCATTAGAATCGTCTACTGATTGAATAGCCTATGTTTAGATGGTCAAGCTATGTTGGGATAGTTTAATTTACAAAGGATGTCGTGGTCGGAAGAAAATCCGATACCGTCTTCACATAAAGTAGGGTGACAATTCTACGGTTAACCACAAAGACTTAATATTTTTCGCAAAAACAATTTTTATGCTTTTTGTATGATTACGTTGATAAAATTAGATGTAGGATGGGATTGTTTAAAAGGTTTTGGTGGTTCGTCGTAGAATTTCTCTTCTCATACAAAATAATTATAATGCGGAGAAGTTTAACTTCCTAATATTATGATAGTACTTTGTGGAATTTTGCTAAGAGTTTCGGGAACTCGACGAGCGCGCTTCACAACATTGGCCCGTTTAGTTTAGTCTACATTGTATTGGATATCTATTTAGGTTGTGTAACATGTCATACCACTTATAGATAGGCTTTAAATTAGTATGCTTGCATAAAGATTTAATGCATTATTCATCTATACTAATAATAAAACTAACGGGGTCAATTTTATACATTAAGTATTTTTTGAAAATGTTGATGCAGAGTGACTTTTGTAGATACCAAAAAATTTTTATTTGGATTATTGTCTGTCTGTCTGTTCGAGCTTCACGCAAAAACCACTGGACAGATTTAACTGAACCTTGTCATTTAGATGACTTCTACCCATTTTTATTCCTGTTCGGCTCATTGCGTCCTTCTTTCTTTCTTCTATTGCTCCTCCACATCCAGTCTACTCACTCACTTCTTTTTTATACAATCTTTCTTGGAATTTTTAAACCTCTGATAGATAATTTGGGTTAAAATGTTACACAATATGAAGTAGGTAACGATTATGCAGATAAACTTACATTCATGTGACGTAATATTAAAAAAATAAAAATAAAACATCGAACACTGGTCTGGTAAATACAATTCTCTCGCCTTTTCGCAACGAGATTAAAAAGAAGAATATTAGCGAGGCGTGTAATTAGGCAGTCAGAAAGCGCAAAAACAAGAGGCTGGCACGCCGCTCGCCCTCACTACACTCCTAGTATGTGTATGTGGTCTTATGTGAGAATTATGCATAAATATGCTGAGGGGGCAGGAGTACAGCTAGTTGTCTTACAACTGTACCCATGCGCATATGGGGTTAATGCAGTGGTTCCCAAAGTGTTCTATTATAATGTGGATACCAAGGGGTCCACGCGTCTTGACATTGGTCTAAATTGACTTGAAATACGTGATGGGTCCAGGAAATCTGATTTCCATAGTTAGGATAGAACAAAGATGTTGTTCGCTCTACTTATTGATGAAGGCATGTTAAATATACTTAAAAAAAATGGGAACACATTATTATTCAAAACTTTCCATTGAAGCATTCAAAAAATATTTTAAGATTTTTAAAATTAGTCTATTTTTATATATTAATATTATTACGAATATTCATCATATTAATATTATTACGAATTTTTGAAAATCAGACATGGTCCACTCCACGGTAACCAAAGCACGTTAAAGTTTATAAACAAAAGACTACTTTGGGAACCTCTGGGCTAGCGTTATGCTCACGAGCAATCGCTAACGGGACTCGACGGGATGCGCTTTGCAATGGGCTACACTGCATGACTTTAGACCTAACTGGCAACACATATGCTAATATCGAGTTTCCAATGTTGTTGAGCGTGCATAGATAAGATATGATATGAGACACCTTGAAATGTGTATTTAACTTGTTCGGGCTGTAATTTATTAATGTTAATATAAAACAATTTAGTACACATCACTAATATTGTTTTCTATATTTCATTTTAATAATGGTGGTGGTGTTTTATATCTCCGCTCAAGGTAAGACTGTTTGGTTCTTACTTGTTTGCTTTTGGTGTACACGTTTAGGGTTTGTTCACAGAAAATTTTCAAAAGGCTTCGCTCTTATCACAATATCGTTATATACACTTAATAAAAATACCGGTATATAGAAATACCGGTAATATTCTAAATAACGATTATACGGAATGCTCGTACTATATCGATATTTTATTGCAAACAATATGTGCAAATATATTTGTTACTCAGTTTAGAATGTCATAATATGTTTCTGTTATACAGTATGTTTCTGTATTTCACTAAAAATATGCGATGTATAGCAAGGTGACGTAACAAGCGGACGGGCAAATGTTTTTAAAACTGTTACCATGAATATTCTCGCGGTTGCTCCACAGAATAGTGCAAAGGCAATAGTGACCTTATCTGTAATGTGCCGTTCTAGCGCCACATGCGGCAGATAACAGCGATTACGACGCAAGTTTAATATTAGAACAAGAACACGAATATCACTGTATAGTTCGATGTGATGAAGAAATTAAAGATTCAAATTATTATTTTAAACTCGTCTCGTCTTTGACTGTGTGCTCTTTACTGTTTGACGGCTCCTACTAATACATCTAACATTATAAATGTGAAAGTTTGTGAGGATGGATGGATGTTTGTTATTCTTTCACGGAAAAACTACTGAAAGGATTTGAATGAAATTTGTTACATAGGGTATAGTCTGGCATAACACAGGTTACTTTTTTATCAATGTAGTACTTTATATATATCCATGTAGTTTAATTGATCGTGGTCACGGCTGGACTTCGTTTGAAAAACGCTTTTTGAAGTCTTTAGCGGTCACCGGCGCAAATCTTAGTGTAATGTTAATCGTAACAATTGTAAAGGACCTTTTGAAGCACAGAAGTGCTTTTATATTTGCTTGTACACGTTTGGTATTTCGAGTTTCCATTTTTACTTTAATAAGGTTGCTTAATAACTTTAATAAGTTGTTGACGTATTCATAATAATTACTTTAATAAGTTGTTGACGTATTCATAATGGCGAGGTAAATACTTAAATAAGTTTTACGGTGTTATTTTTACTATAATTCAATGTAAAATCCTCGCCATGATGCTTTACCGGTCAACCATCTAATATCCGACGAAGAAAGAATAAATATTCGAATTATGCTCAAGTAATAATGAATAATAAAATTATTACAAATGCGTCGCACATTTGATTACATTACGCGCATTATATTTGCGTATTACCGTATTGTCAATTGTGACGCAGAAGACTTATAATAGAGAGAGCACACGGCAACAAGGAATTTCGTAATATATCTAAAAAACAATGTTTTTGTTGTCAATGTAAAAACTGTATATGCATGAAATATTCAGTAGTTTTAGTATTCATGAATGTATACGATGTTCTATGCATTCCACGTACGGTTTCGCATGTACATAAAACTGAGGCCAGTACGGGTGTACTGTGACTATTACATCGGTCCACTGGTTTCTTGTAAGAATAAACTAATAATATAATTAAGTGGAATCAATAAAAACATCCTGTTTACTTGCCTTCTTCTTCTTCTCTACTTGCCAACTTCTTAGATGGAAAAAATATAAAATCCATATATAGATTAGTTAAAAGTAGCTACGAGGTTTCGTAGTATAATGGACTTTGGATCCATTATAGTTTTAGTGAACGGGTAAGTCATGGAACATCCAGATTGACAGGCCGGTTGGTCTAGTGGTTAGTGAACTTGACTGCTAAACCGAAAGGTCGTGGGTTCGATTCCCACTCAGGTCAAACTTTTCTGCAATGTGCAGGAATGGTTATTCTTTGTGTCTGGGTTTAAATATCGATATAAGTATGTATTTTAAAATATACATGTATGTTTATCAGTTGTCTGGTCACCAAAGTGCAAGCTAACGCTTAGTTTGGGGTCAGATGGCTGTGAGTGAGCTGTCCAAAGATATATTTATATTTATTATTTATATTATCCAGATAGCTCTTATTTTATTGTGATAGAAAGAGAAACACATGTTTAACATAGTACGTCTAATTCAAGTTAATCTATGCATAAAACGGGCTGGATAAATTAAATCTATAAATCCTCGGAAGACAGTACGCACTGAAACTACAATGGAATGACAAACTTGTTGCTGTATTCCATCCGTAGTATAATTGACAAGTTTACAATACTCCTTGTTGTTCATTGTACTGACAGTAAAAACTCTGCGTATTTCACTGGCACACTATAAAACAGATCGCGACAGCAATTAACATGTACGTGTCAAGTTGACATTTTGTATAATAAATAAAACCAATAAATATTTTTCAAGCCTTTTGCCGTTTTATAAAAATATAACATGTAAAACTATGAAACTCTTCCGCAGTCTCACATCGATCCAAGCGGTGATATAAGATGTGGAACTCTTTTATATTCTAGCATCTGGTAAAAATATGAAGGACACGTACTTTATATTATATCGCGTATTTGGTTTAGTTTTGAGTTTGTGTGCATAATCTCTTTCAGTTAAAATGTCCGAACAGGAAGTGAAACAATAATTATAATGGAAGATGATCCCAATAAAAAGGAATCAAAGGGCAAACGAATTTTAAAGAAAGCTATTCGTCGCAACAGCAAATCTAGTAATAGCCAGAGCTCTGTTCAAAATGGTGTCGGTGTGTCGCGGTCGAAGAGCTTCGAAAATCAACGTTTGTCTGTTGATAACGATAGCACCCCGCTGCCGAAACCTGATGGCACGAAGAAGCTTGAGGGTAGCGGCTCCATCGTAAGGAATAGACCGGAAGGGAAGGCAGATTCACAGGAATTCAAGCGGTCTTCTATGCAAGATAAGCTATTGAAAGATATGAGATCTAAAAAGATTGTGGCCATCCAGGAGAGCCAAAACGAGTTATTCGATGAGAATAACGCCGTCGAGGGCGCGAATCCAGACGTGGGCGAGAACTTTAAAACACCCGATAATATCAAGGAATATGAATCGACGCCGGATTATAGTAAAAAAAAATTAAAGAGGGTTGGTTTGACACTGTGAGCCTATATACACTTAGTTGTCGACAAATGTATACTTTCAAAAGTAATTTACTAAGCTATAGGACGCAGTAATAGTAGAATATCTTATTTAGTAACATTTCATTTAATTTCTATGACACAAAAATGTCAACTCAATATACAATAGTTTACTTAAGGAAATAACACGCGGACTGTGTATGGTAGCAGTTTTGATTAGACATAATGATACGCCAGCGTCGTACAGAATGAGCAAAGTTTGTTCTGGCATATTGCGCCTATTGACCGCGCATATCTCGTATGGATTTTCGTCATACAAGAGTTTGAAAGGAACGGGAAGAGGGTACATAACACCTGTAGTATTGACATGTACATGGTAGCAACATGTACATATAACACTTGTAGTATTGATATGTACATGGTAGTAACATGTATATATGTACATGGTACTAGATCCAATATCAAGTGATATTTTTTGTATACACTAGTCCCGCCCGCGGCTTCGCTCGCGCGGTAGAGGTAACTTAATAAAAATTAGCATAGTTTCATTCGTGATCCGTTCAATAGCCTTTGCGTGAAAGGATATCAAACATTCATCTGTCCATCCATTCATTTAAGCTCTCAAACTTTCGCATTTATAATATAAGTAGGAAGTAGGACTACGATAAATAATAGCCGCTGATGATAACCAGGTGTTGACGGGTCAGCGACAATAATGCGTCTCGCCACATACTAGCTCACTTGAAATGTGGGCTGGTGTTTTGTTTAGTTTGTTTCAAACAACCAATAAAAATACGTTCCACAATACTACAATGTGTATTAAAATTATTTAATGCAACTAACTCTGCAATGAGTGTAATTGGGTTAAACGTAGAATATTTTAAACTTTTTCTTAGTATCTTGGTAACTCAACGAAAACGTAAAATTCATGCGGATTGTATTGTGTTACATTTGCACGGGAGGCGACATCTAGTATATTCTTGATCGAAGTGCAAACATCAAGATCAAGGAGTTATGTAAATGTTAATCTTATGCATCTCGTGTGTTCTGTGAACGCTCATGTATTTCTGTCCTTCGATGCAGTGTAATCATAAGTCAGTGTTACGCGGTGACGTTACGTTATGTATTTACTATATTACCTGGCAAATTGTTGTGCGTTTCACTTTGGCATATTTGCGTTTTATTTCAGTGATGTCAACGAAAATGATTTAGCTGAGATACAGAAACGTACTGTTCTTTTGTGCTAAATGGAACGGAATTGTTTTACGTGTATGCATAATAAGAATCATTTATGATAGGTCATGTCTGTGACCCTATAAAATATCATATAAAACTAACATTAGAGTAGTAACTTTGGATTGCAAGTACAGATAAAGGCTGTTTCATCTTGAGTCAGCTAGACAGGTAGCCTTGTTTTTGGCATAACCGGTGTGTTTCTGTCGATAAAGCTTGTCGTTGTTTGATTCCAGAAGCTGGAGGAGGAGAGTGGGGCGGGCACGAGCGGCGCCAGCACGGGCGCGTCCGACACTGACGCGGACGACAAGGACCCCAGCAAGGACAAAAAGAAAAAGAATAGGTGTGCCGTTTGCCGCAAGAAGGTTGGACTTACAGGTACGTTTTTATTGTACATCGTCGTCTCACTTTCTCAGCCTCGTATTTCAAAAGATTTTTTTATATTCGTTAAGTTAGCGCTTGACTACGGAACCACCTGATGGTAAGTGGTGACGTAGTCTTTGATAGTAAAGTGCACTAACATAATAAAAGCCTGTTTACTATTGACTTCAAAGACACAATTCCACTCGTTCGAGTTATGAACGATTACACAAAATGATTCGCACAAAGTTGTCTGATCACCATAGTATACGTTAACGCTTATTTTGGGATCAGATGGTGAGTTGTCCTGAGATGTTTATTTAAAAAGAGTTGTTTATTATGTGGTAGTGATTTAAAAAAAAAAAAAAATATTATTACTATATATTTGTTCACGCTTAAAACTATTGTACAATAATACTGCTGTAAAGTAGCAATTACAAAAATGTATTTTCTGAGATTGCAGTTTAAAAAATTAAGACAACGATATGATTTTGTTTTAACGATCGAATATGCTTCTAGGCCACGCATTTAGGGCCAAATTGTTATGACAAAAATTAAACTTAGACGTTATAATGTAACGGTATATGTACCTATATGTGTATAAAATGTAATAATCATTAGTTGACATCATATGGCGCAATTTTGAGTCCTCCAATCGCGAGTTAATCTTCGGACTAAAGATTTTAGGATTCTATGCGTTATTCTATGTTAAATATTATACTTTATCGTCAACTATTAGATATATAACCATGATGCCAGACGGCACGGTCCTTAAACGGTACTCCCATAACGTCGTTGTTTTAGACCCTTTTATCGCCTTATAGAGAGCGCGCGGGTAAAGCCGCGGGCGGACCGTAGCATGTTATAATTGTGGTTTTAAGATATCGCAAATAGTATATTCAGTGCATTGTCACCATTATGTCGGTCCGCCTAGTGATATCGCAAAGACACTATTTACAATTTAAATGCTAAATAACGAAAGTGCTCAGTTCAGTGGTAAAAGTGAAGCACTGGTGTGAATTATGTAGCGTTAACTGAAATGTTATGTTCGTGTGATGGTACCACGCGATCTCAAACGTGACCACTGCGGGATATTATTATTGTAACATAGGCACTTGTGAACTTGGTTATGTACGTAACATAGTCATTTGTGAACACGGTATTATTATGCGTAGTTTTATTTCGAGATTTAATTAATTTATTCCTTAAAGAAATCAATACATGGTTTACCAAAAGTCAAAAGAAATACCTAGACTGAGAATTGATGATTAGGCCTTTCAATTTCTTGAAATAAATGTTATGTTTGTTGGATCCTATTTCTTTAATCTTGTTTTGAGATACTTGTTCTTTGTATAAAAAGGACTTAAAACTTGAGTTGCTTGTTAAATATAGGCATGGTGTACCAATGGTTTTTTTTATATTACAATTAAATTTAAACATTAGGCACTAATTCCATAAATCCGTGCTAGCCTGTTTGATCGCAGCTAGAATGGCAAGTCCTGAATTCGAATGTAGCATCTCTAATTTCCGGTTAAGATTGTATTTAGAAGTTGATTATTTCTTGCTTTGGTGAAGGAACACATTGTAAAGAAACCTGCACAACTGAGAGTTCCCTGTAAAGTTCTCGACAGAGTGGGAAATCTACCAAGTTTTATGCACTGGGCTAGCGTGGTGGACTACCCTATACAACTCACATTTCGAGAGGAGACCCGAGCCCAGTGCTGGGACATTTATGGGTTGCAATGTTGAAAAATGTGTGTAATGATCTGTTTTGTCGATACAGGGTTCGAATGCCGCTGCGGGGGCCTGTTTTGCGCGGTGCATCGATACAGCGACAAGCACGAGTGCTCGTTCGACTACCGGGAGCTCGGCGCGCAAGAGATCCGCCGCAACAACCCTGTCGTCGTATCGCAGAAGATACCCAAGATATGAGCACCAACCCCACACCCCACACCCACCCTCACACCCCATGCCCTCCCCACATCTATATTGTATTACATCCTTCGCGCCAATCGACAATACACTCCAAAATAATAGTGACAGATGCAATTTTTCAACGTCACTAGACGTGTTCCTTTTTTAAATTCTACACTATTGTTTTAAAATTTGCACAACTTTATAAATTAACAATAAGTGCATAATTAATTATAAATTATTTATATGCATTGTTTTGTATTGTATAGTTGGTTGGCGCGGGGGGTGTTTGTTTAGTACACGGTAGACCGGGCCTGTGACGTTTTATGTTTGACCAATAACTTTTATAGGGTTATCGGATTGTTCTTTACTTAAATTTTACATAACAACTATGTCATATAACAAAATAACATGGGTATGTCTTTAGGAAACGAAATCAAAATAATGTCTGCATTGAAAATTAATTAATAATTGTATATTTGCATGCTTTAAAAAGGATTGTTTCGTAAAAGTATTTTTAAATTTTCATGTAACTAATGGCACTGTTGTCTGATTGCCAACCGAGATAGGACCTTTTTCCGAGTCTCCAGTCAGAACACGACGAACCGTTTGGCGGTTAGTTCAAGCAAGAGGGTGGTAGCTAATTAGGCTTCACAGATAAAAAATAACAAAAATAAAATTAACAATTTAAAAATATTGAAATTTTTGTAGAGCCTAAAAACAGCTGGCTTCCAGCGTCTCTTATAATACCCTGGTGTGCCAACATGAGATTGGTGTTAATATTGTCTTTTAGACATCAGAGGAAAACATTTTTTTATCATTTATTTGTTACCAAAATTTTAAGTCATGTTCATTTTAGTCTATAGTGGCAATACAAGTGAAATTTAGGGAAAGTAGTCCGATGACATTTTTGGCGTGTCATCCCCCACGGGAGCACCTTTGACCAAAGCTATCTAGCTACGTCTATTCAATAATCTATCCATACGTAATCTATAGATAAGTTAACGAACTCTCACGTGGTGACCTTTTGACAGTTGCTAGGCAACAGATTTGAGGATTATTGATGGATAAAATATTGAAAATAGCCATAATGTGACTCAGTCATACAGACACTTACTTTTTCTTGATTGTTCTGTTGATATAATAGAATTAGAAGGTAGAAAAATAATAGTAATACCTATCTCGTTCCGTGCAGAATTTTCCTAAGAAAATGAAGAGCCATGTTGGCGGGGTGAGAGAACAAATGTATTTTATTGTTCTATGATTCTCGTTTTAATGTATCTAGCTGTGAGAAGTTAATAATAACTGCATATCAGAATTGAATCTTTTTTTTCATGTAGCTAGTCTGTCAAAAATGAGATAGATATATCGACTATTATTTTTTTACACGAAGGAATTATGTATTGACAGAAGGCTAATGAGATGTGAATGTTTGTTGTATTTTAGTCTCGTAGCGAAAATGGAGCTTAAATATAATTATCTTAGTAGATAGACCTCGATGCGATCGATATCGAACGTCACGTCGCAGACCCGGATCTATATATCGTTAGATTTATTTGTGGCGAGAGTTTTTGCTTTTAAAGGAGATTGGGCAAACGTATGTACGGATACTTACGGCAACTTGTCGGCATCTGTCGACGACGACTAAGTCGGCCAGGCTGTTCTCGAAATAGTGACGTTCTTACGTTAACGCAAAGATACTTCCATGTTTTCTTTATTAGTAAGTGTATTATAAAATGGGTACAAAGTGCAGCGATTAGCAGCTGTCATCCATTCATGCATCGCTCAACTGCTTTTTTAAATAATTTACATTGAGAATAGCCCGGCCAGTGTCCGCCGGTATCCGTTGGTGTCCGCCGAGGTCCGCACTGTTCAAGTGGATACAATGTTACAGGGAATTTACACTTGAATATACAACACGACGTCGTTTGTTTCGCAAATTGAATATATTTTATTTTTAATACATACAGATGTAGTTTAACACCTTGGACATTCGATAGATGTCGCGTGCGTTTTGCTCAATCTCATTTTTAATGAAATTGTAGATAATGTTCGTTTCGGGTAGGACTTTGATTATTTTCGGAGATAATAAGTAGAGTTTTGAATATGTCCATTCACCTCCATTGTAAATATTAGATATAATTAATTATAGAAACAAATCCTATATATTGTAAAAAATTAAAACTCCAAAAAAAGCTACATTGTTACGATTCCAAGAGAGAGGATAGCGCGCTTAACATTATCGAGATAACAATTGTAAGCTGAAATCGGGCCGTTCGGGCTCCGAAGGCCGACATCTTGAAATCGCTAGTAATATAATTTTGGTTCGGGAAGTCGTCGCTTTCTTATTTGTCTAACATTCGGCATAAGAGCCCTAGAGTTAGCGAGATTATGGTGTGTGTATATCGGCGTAAGGTGGGCGGGCGCGGTCGCGCGACAGTCGCCCGACAGTCGCCCGAACGTCGCCCGACAGTTGCCCGACAGTCGACCGACAGTCGCGCACGCTGCCCTTCACTTCCGTTCCGCTCTTTGTGTGAAAAATTATAGTAAGCGTATGGATAGTTATACATTTATAAGTAGTCGACACTTTATATTATTACACATTATATAAGTAGGAAAGAATTATTTAGCTTTTTCTTTTTAATCACAATATTATTCAAAATTGTAAGTTGTATTATGTACTTGTTCATTTAGTGGTGAAGTTGCAACAGTAATACATATAGTGGCCCGTTCACCTGACCTGTGCGGGCAGACCATTGGTTGGACTTGATTATTTGATGACTTTTGTTGTATATTTTGTTAGGTCATTAATTAATTTTGTTCTTTTTGCATCAACATAATCAGATAAATATGATGTTATTAATGAATGATTTTTTCTTCTATCTTGCTGTTTTAATTTAGTTATTCTTCTATTAAAGTCATTAAATTTCCAGGAATATACATCTTGTTTTCTTTTCTATCTCAACATTTTTAACTACACGCATTGCTACACTTCTATGAGTTTTTCAGGTAATTAAATTTATTTAAAAAAATAATCTTATTCTTATTAGTGCAATACTTACCAACAATTAGGTTACTAACCACTAGATCAACTGGCCCGTCGAAGTTAGTGACTCCATGAAATGGAAGTTCTTAGGTTCAATTAAAAGTATATATATCATATGATAGATATGTAGCATGGTTGAGGGTTAACCCTTCGATCAATAATACAACTAGATATCTTTTAGCGACCAAAATATGGCTCGACGCATATCAGCTCACTTGAAATGTGAGCTGGTGTTTTGTAAAGCCAATACGTTCCACAATGCAACAGTGTTTATTCAAATTATTACAATAGGTTGAACGTAGAATATTTTTTAAAGTGATTTATAGTTCGTTGTTACCTGAACGAACACGTATAAGTGTATATTCAAGTGGGACAGTATTTTGTGTCAAATTTCTATTGGAGGCGACATCAAGTTATTCTTGACCGAAGGGCTAACCACTTAACCTCTCATAAGCTAACCCTTTAACGTTTATCGCCTCTATAAGGAAATTTTAAGTTACAATAGAAACAAATTGATTATTTTAAGCTGTTTTATTTCTGTAAGGTTTGTTTTTTTAATTTAAAAACTTACATTTACATATTGTGCTCAATTTGTTGTATCATTAAAACAATTATTTTGTCTATGGCACAAGCTACGTAGCGGTAACTCAGTTATTTGAGCCATTTGCTAGAATCGGTCTTATCTACCTATACTCGGAGCAAATTCGATCTGGAATTTTTTCCGTACAGAATTGACAACTTTGTACAGAAAAATTTACAAATTTACACAGACTAACCTTAGGGATAAGTTTGCGAAATGTTATGAAATGAAATATTTGAACTATTTCAGAACTAAATGAATAAAATATAAACATACCAAGGTACTTATCTTACTTGTCCTTACTCCGGATAAAAATAATTACAATTTATTTGTAATTTGTACTTAGTGCGAAGTTACCATTCCATACCTATCGAGACGAAAACTGTTCAGCAAGAAGAGGTCCATGGTAATAACTTAAAATTACTGAAGAACAATAAATGTTCAATTACGGTTCGAATGGTTATAACAAGGGATAAGTCGAATGACCTTTTATTCAATTTAAGAGTAATTCACCGCGAAAATGTAAAGGCGGTATGTCAAACAATGTAAAGTGGGTCTTAGATGATGCATCGATAAGTATGGGCAGGGTCTAATCCGAGCAAACTCCATATCAAAACTATAACTACAAAATACAGCTCAGCGTCATGACGTTATAATTTAACCTCCGGACGCTGTATATATATGCTTCAAACATTTAAATATTTTTGTTTTAAACGCCTAAAAACATGTAAATTAGATTTGCGCGTCAGGTTATTATTGGTAGCCTAACTTGAAAGAAATTTCGCCTTATATAAGTAATACATTCTTGTACAAAACCAATTTATGTATAAATAGGACTAACTAATATAGCCTAATTATGTAATCTGACTACGAGCCAATACACTTAGATGCGAAATCTACGAACCGTAGTCTTCGTTTAATAAGTTAACAATATATAATCGGAAAATATGTACAAAAGTTAAAAGTTATTTTAATAAAATTGCGACGTCCTTGCTACTATTTTATAGGCTATGACACGATCCAGTCTATAGGCCAGTGATATTCCTGATCCAGCTTCTGGCGGTGGCGACTTTAGCGAATACTACTTTAGCACCGTTAAAGCATCTGAAGGCGTCGTCTTCAACCCACGACGCTACGCCAATCAGCCTGTTGTGCTCGTCGACAAGTCCACTACCGCTGTCACCCTGGCAAACAAAATTGTAATTTGTAGTGATGTTTTTTATAATTTCCCCGCTTACACACTCATCGCCCTCTATATAGCGGTTGAAATATTGTAATGAGATACTTCTCATCTCATTTAATTTTGTATTAGTAGAATTTAACTATTGTTAATCCATAAAATTAAATGCCAAAGTTGTGAGTATGGATGGATAGATGGATGTTTGTAACTAATTCATGCAAAAACCACTGAACCGGTTTGGATGAAATTTGGCACAGATTATAGTCTGGAATAGGTTTTATCAACGTGGGCATATACAAGTAACGGGTACAATTAGCCTAGAATAAACTCTAGTGATAAATCTATACCTAAATATGCCGAGTGCAATAGTTATACTCACGTTACAAGCAGAGTCTCGTCTTGGCTCCACACCCTGGACGCATACCATATCGACGTCGCTGTACTGCGGCAGGCTCTCCGCGCACACCTGGTCTGGCATGATTACCATGTCCATGCCGTGCATCTCTTGCCGCATGGTTTCCTGCATAACATAAACTCACCAAATGTAGCATCACTTTTAAAAATGAAATAATCAGCAAGCTACTTTTTAGGCAATTGTAAATTTGGCAAATGCTAAATTTAGTCCAATAGAAAGGCGTTAGATGCCGCCTAAACTCGAAGACGACACAAACCTTACCTTTAAATTGAATGATTTAGGAACATTTATGTGCATAGCGTTAAATAGACATCATTGACTAATAATATGAAAAGGCAGGTAAAAGTTTGTGTAAAATATATTTAGATTTATAACTAACCCCATGATGCTCCGCGCCGAATCCCGCATATCCTACTCTGGTTCCAGGAAGTATGTCCTCGCCATCTAATTTGACCGCCTTTATCGTTTTGTCGTTCAGGGGTAATGGCTCTTCCAGCTCAGCCAGCAAGAAGTCGTAATGTGCTCCTACCTGCAACAACAAATCAATTATTTTGAATTACATTCCTGTATCAACGAAGCTGGTTTCCCTGCTTAGTTACTCCATGTCTTGGGCGAAACAGTGTAAAATGTATTGCTATTTGCTGCTATTACCAAAGCCAGATGGTTTTAAAATTGGTCTTCTCAACGGGAGGGTTTGGGTGCTATTCATGTGCACACCTCTAATTTGCAAAGTTTTGTGCGTATTTATTTAATTATCACTGGCTTCGCTGAAAGAAAATATCGTGAGGAAACTTCTGGAGTGTTCCTTGTAAAGTATTCGAATGTGTGTGCATGCTGCTAATCCTCACATGGACTATCCCTATCACATTATGAGAGGGACGCACAAGTGGGACAGTTAAGGGTTGCAATCATGTACGTAGTTGATGACCAACTACTATGCTGGTGAGATGGCCAGAATTTGGGTATGACAACAATCGTAAAATGTTTATTAATTTGGTCAGTTGCAATACTTATTTTAAGTATACTAACATTGCGACGAGGAAAGACTTAATTATTTGTTTGAGTCGAATAGGCTACGAAAGTACTGGGCCGTTTTGAATCCTTATATTAAATCCTAACATCACATACGCTGCGGAAATTATTGACAATAGAACAAAGTGATGTACTACACTTTTATAGAGGCCATCAATATTTACAAATAAGTCTGCGATATCATATGTGTAACTGTTACAGTTCTGTCCCATTAACTACTTTATTGGGGTAACCGGTTCTTCGGTAACGAATCGAGTGCAGTTTCTAGTTTAAAGTATATCATCATCTTCTAGGTTATCATTCTATAAGCGAGAGTATATTAACCTGTTTAAGATCGAAGCGTTTTGCGTCCAACCAGTAGGGTCCCACGGTGAACAGCGGGTGGATGTACAGCTTCTTAACGCGGTGTCTCACACCACTGTCGTTTGCTGTATTGTTGGTGCCGGCCAGTATGTCGCGGCCGCCGGTAAATAAAGTACTGCAATAATGAAATATGGAATTAAATATATTACATTTTACAATAAATTACAAAATGACAATGACGTTGATGACAACGTAATAAGAATCAGTTTAATATGCATTATTAAATCATATTTTATAATGTTATATTGTTGAATCATATGTTATAAGTTTAATATGCATTATTAATCATATTTTTAAGTCATCTATTTTAACTTCAATCCCAAATGAATAGCTTATAAATTTCTTTATCGTGACGTAATGAGCGTACAAGAATTTCCCAAGATGTGCTATAACACCAATCTGAACATGAGAACTATTATTTATTGGAACAATACATATACTTCTATAAGAAGTCATAATAGAGACAGCGTGTATTCAAAATATCTCTTTAAATTAGCCCCTATTATGATCTGCAGTTACTAATAGCGTCTAATAACAAATCATTTAAAAGTTCTATTCATTTAAATATTACAGTTAATTTGTAATATATTCAACTTTAACAATATAATAGCCCTCAAATTTGAACAAACTTTTATTTAGCTTGCAGTGTATGTTTGTATGTTAGTATATTTGTTTGTTACGGGTTAAATCTTGCAAGCTTAATTAGATCCTTTTCCTCTTTAACTATGAGCAGAAATATTGCACAAAAAAATTTCATCCTGATGATAATGCATTTTTGTGACAAGTATGACCTGATACTACGTTCAGGATAAGCTTCAGACAAGGGTTGACAATACAGTAATGAAATTATGCGTGTTTCTTTGTAGTACGGAACAATAATTAAAGCTTGTGTTATTAAATATTTTTAATAAACCTCGTTTACAAGAGTCTTCATTCATTTTAAGACACTTTTATGTATGAATGTTTAAATGAGCGTTTTTTAAACATGAGTGTGTGAATCAACTGTGTGAAAAACTGATTTTAAATCGTATACTGTATACATTATGCTATGTTACGAGTTCTCACGATATAGTTTTTTGCTCCTAAATTTCGAACCAGTTGCATTGATCGTGGCACCCGCTGATCATAACTTTTGATACTGACAGTTTGAAAAGTTCGTAAATTTCCATACGAAACTTAATTTAAACAGAAAAATAATATACAACATAACAAAATATCTCAGGACACTCATTATCCATCTGATCCCAAACTAAGCGTTAGCTTGTACTATACTGATCAGACAATTGATAAAGACATACATGACATGACAAAAACATTCCTGCTCAGCACAGAAAAGTTTGACCTGCGTGGTAATCGAATCCACGACCTTTAGTGTAGCAGTCAATACCCATATTATGTAACGATGATCTTTGACTTTAAATATCTTATCGCATAAATGCAAAACTTGCATCTGAAGGGTCGCGAACCGAGTCAGTTCGATAATACTGCTGTAAATAAACTCAGTACAGTATTGATGCAATGTGCTTTAACATTAGGTAAGGAGCAAAATCGGCAATCGGCAAAACGAATCGCTGATAATATAAATGTTACGGTCCACAGCATTTTAACTAACAATAGAATTCGGTGGTACTGTATTTGCGGAAGGGAGTGTGTAATCGGGATGAATGGTTTTACTGTGCACGTTAACATGACTGGTCAGTTCTTTGTGTATCAGATCACGGAAATTGTTATTAAACATTACTTACATCATGATTATTTCATTAAACTGCTTTTAAGATTTCGTAACACGATAAGTTACAAATACGTATTTACAATACTATTAATTTTGTATTTTATATTTTGATTATATGTTTGCCTAGCGCGATGCCAACGCAGCGGTTGGTGTGAATGCTAACTGAAAATAGATTTGACTATAATAGCTGTAATCACACTTCGTATTACTTATTTACGTATTTTGTTATTTTTCTATATCGAGTCCTCAACCATCCAACAGCCTTCGTACTACGGACTTAGATCGCGACACTGACCGGCCCTGAGCCTTTTGAATCTAACGCATACTCATTGTCTTCTGGTCATCAGTCCAGTTGGTCGGGGGGCACCCTGTGCTTCTTTTTCCGAAACGTGGCCTCCAGTCGAGGACCTTTCTTCCCCAACTGCTATCGGTCCGTTGAACTATAAAGGGAGCCCATTGGCACTACAGCCGACTAATTCCATGAGCCTTGTTCGTCTACAGATTTCACCAATATTGACTGGACTTCGTGGAGAAAAACCGAGCATAGTCTTCTCCATAGTTCGCTATTTCACCTTCAGATTATGCATTACGCCAATAGTGAAGCACCACGTCTCCAGACAATAATATGTTTATCTGAATAAAGCTGTTATCAAGTGTGACATTTAATTTAATTAGTGTGTTCGGTGTTAAAGACAACAAGCATACGGGTCGGTTAACACGGCATAACATTGATGCATATATTATTATCCATTTACGTCGTAATGTTCTTGAATCTTTACCCCGCTTCCGTCGTTTCAGTTTTAGTTAAAAAAGGACTTATTTTGAGCTGTTTACTTATTTACTCTTTCGCGCCAAACTATTGATCTGGATGAAACTTGATACAGAGATATATTACGGTCAGGGATAACGCAGGCTACTTACTATCAACGTACCTACCATGAGGGCGGAGCCGCGGGCAGACATTAGTGATCAGATAAACTTAAGTAATACAATATATTTTTTTTATTTTATAAATATATTTGTATTAATGTTAAATCCCACCTGATGGTGACTAGCAATGAAGTTCAGGTAAACGGATATAAAAGCCTTTGATGTTCAATTCCCAAAGGCTCCCAGATCAATCGATTCAGGGTTTTTGTATATTCCATATGTACCGTTTAATATACATAGAACGAGGCTAACGACTGGGTCGTTCAGTAAGAACCCCCTAGCTCTGTGAAATGTTTTTTTCTGCTATGGTCTTCTATGACCTTCTTTTCTCGACGATAAAATGTTTATTGAATGTGGCTACACCACATATATTTAGATATTATATGTTTGTGTATGTCCATTTTTATATAACAATTATTTGATGTTTGTAAAATTATTATGCTATATGGATCAACGTTGGGAAGAAACACTAGAGCAATACAATACAATAAAAAATATATACATATTTTGAATCAAAACCTTCATTGAACACTGCTTTAGACCGGCAACTTGTTGCTGATTCATTTGAAGCCTCTGATGCCGTGACAATGTTACTGTATGGGACTTGATTCTTTGGTGTAAAAATATTGTTTATCGATTTAACAGTTTTGTGTGTAATCGAGGTAAATGCAGCGAGACTAAATGTATGAAGTTTGTATGAATCATCGACCAACAAGGAAAACTAACAACCACTTGACGCAAACAGACAATCTACAACGTTACGTTGAATACCAATTAGTATCATATATAATTATACTTAAACAATATGACGCTGTGTTTGTTATTTGTGCGTACGATTCCCAACTACCTCCCCATGTTTCACATGGCATTGCACCTGGTATCTGATAATAACCAGGACCGTGCCCTCTGATGCACAGAAGCGCTTAAAATATTTTTTTAGCGGTCACCCACCCTCCGTTAGGCCTCCGTGCCCGTTGTTGCGATACTTTAACTCACTTTGGATAGGGCCCTAGGGCAATGAACGCTTCAGTTTATATTGAAAAATCTCAATTAAAAGAATCATCCACATACTGTAGTATCAAGTCATGCTTATCATAAAAATGCACTGTCATCGAAATTATTGAAAAATGCCAATTACAACTCTATGCCATTCTTATTCCATTTGACCTGAAAAAAAAAATAGTAGGATATATACAGACGTCCCATGAGTACTGTACAAGGGAGGACTATATTTGTGGCCAAAAATATAAATAACCTAACAAATCGAAAATTTATTACAAACCCAATCATATAAAGAATACTGCTAAAAATCGCTAAACATACAGTGAAAATGACACTCATGGGACATCCTGTATAGTAATGAACATTGTAATTTATATAAAGGCTTATAAAACATACCAATGACCCGCGGAAAGTATCCATTTCTCGCTTAAGATGGTTCCTCCACAAGTTCTTCCAAAGAGTACGGCGGAAGGAAATTTTTCGTTGATTGGCTGGTCTACGGACACACGTGGGTACACAAAAGCATTTTCCGATCCGAGTTTGTTCCCAGTTTGTTGATAATCCGGTACATCTAAAGAGTGAAAGGAATATTGAACATGATTGAATAAAAGACAAATCCTTCGTATTCGATTCCTATTTATGCAGGTCAATCCAATAATTTGA
>DWJZ01001720.1:0-22051 GCA_018249125.1 Asbolis capucinus
TGGTTATCCTGAAGTAAGTTTTAAATAAAGAGACCATCTACACAAACCGGCCTTATTCCTTTCCTATCCCCAACCCTTTGCCGTAATATTATTACTAAGACTCCGCTGTCCGTCCTTCTTTTAAGAGGCTTTATATCACGAACCGTGATAGACAATTGAAATTTTCAGAAATGATGTATTTCTGTGGCCGCTCAACAATACAAAAATTTAAAGGGGGTTCCCATACAACAGACATGATTATTTCTTGTTTTTAAACATAATGGTATGGAATCGAATCGCACTTGGCCAATTTTTATTTATTTTTATATTATAATTTACGCACACTTAAAATAACAGTATTAAGTAAAATTGTAGATGAGATATATGTGCTACATGTTGCTTTTTATATATGTAGCTCCAGTTACAGTTCCTTTAATAATTACTTCAGAAAGCAGAAACAAGTGAGCGTTCTACGAAAAGGCTTAAGTATTTCTAATTTAATGCATTTCTAGAACATTTTATTTAGTTGACATTTAAATTTTTAATGAAATATTTCTTCACACGAACGAAGTAATTATAAAAACTGGTACTTAGGTAGTTCAACTTGTGAATATAAACCGGTTTAAAACCTGAAGTACTTACCTATTATTTTTGGTTGGTCATTATCGTTATACTATAGTTATGTGGTTTCTACCACCCATTATGCTGATATACAGCTGCTAAAAGTAAAAGATGCTACCGTAATACAAGTAAGAAATCAACAAGCAAGAAAAAAAAACGAGTTGAGAAAATACTAAACCTCGTATCTAAAAATTTTTTTTTTGCTAGTTATTACTTACAGTAGTATTGCTATTACTACACTAGCAGATATTGTTAAATACTATGTAGTTATAGTAATATTTATAGCCCTTTGATCGTTGGTCTCTCGAAAGGGAGATTCTGGGTTCAAATCCTGCGGGTCGTACCTCTTATTTCCAAAGTTATGTGCACATCACAAGTTGAGTGACAGAAAACATCGTGAGGAAACCTGCACTTCTAAGAGTTCTCCATAAAGTCCTGGAAGGTGTGTGTTAAACATTATGAACATAACATTTATATATGTTGAAATTGTTTATTGTTCTTGTCATATTCGTTGGTAATTTTCACCTTCATATATACAAACTCATAGAGATACATATGTACAAATGTTCGTCGCAAGAAATTTAATATCAATCATAGCCTAAAGGTTTTAACGTTGGCGTAACTGCTGTAGGTGTGTGAGGAAGTGATGTAGGTTGGGAGACCCATGTTAAATTGCTTGAATCGAAAACTGAATATTCCAAAACCTTGTTAACGTTTAAAAGTTGCCTATAAATCAATTAAAATTTGTTATTGTCATCAGAAAGAGGAAAAACAAAAATATTGCACAAAACAGAATATCTCGCAAACAACAAAAAATCGCTGAACGTACATGGGAATAAAATCGATAGAGCTCATCGTGCCCTATCCGTATACTGTCGCTGGTATACTATTATAGGAAAACCCGCATACTCAAAAGCAGACTCTTTGTTTGTAATTTAAAAGTTAGACGTTTATATAAAATGTTCAAAAAGACCAGACTTGTTTTAGGATTAAAGAATTACCTTACTTGTGGTGTCTTTAATTGTGGTGTCATCGAGGCCGAATTTTCGGCGTGTAATTGGCCGAAACCGAATCTCTAGCCGAAACAAGATTTATTGGCCGAAACTAACCGAAACCGAAACTTCGGTCGGTCATTAGTTAACATTTATTTTTGTTACAAGCCTGTTGATGGTGGTTAGTGAACTTGATGTTATGTGATGCTAGTCTGGAGGCCGTGGGTTCCACCCAGGACAAACATTTCTGTGATGAGCAGGAATGTCTGTTCTATGTCTGGGTGTAATAAAAATATCTATATATATGTACATATATGTATTGAAAAATGTATGTTTATCAGTTGTCGGATCACCATAGCACAAGCTAATACTTAGTTTGGGATCAGATGGTCGTGTGTGAGTTGTCCTGTTACTTATTTTTGTTTATCCTTTATTGTACTAAAATTAGTTACAATGGGCGGACTTTATAGGGCATTTTCTACCAGTCAACCCCGGTGATGACGAAAACTTGGGGTAGGTGTAACAGACAATGAAGTACTAAGCATATATATAGTACCTGTCAAATATATACATATATATATATATATACAAGTGCAATCCTCACATATATACATATATATATTAATAATAAATTACATACATAAATAAATAATTCTCATTTTTCATATAATTATTTTGATTTTCCTCATGTGATTTTGTTGTTTTGGCAAACTGTGTTGGAAATCTTTTGAACGGAAACCATCAAAATATGGTATTATCTTTCTCTATAAAATCAACGGCTTATACAATATGACCTTGTTCGATTTAAAAGCATTCTTCAACTTGTTGCCTATAGTTGTTCTTTTTGGCAATATTCCAATTTCCAGATGCATCTGTTTTGTTTTTATATCTTTAAATTTTGATTTCAGAATGTTTACGATAAAACTGTTGTAAAATGTTCTGTGAGATGCAGATACAAAAAGGTTTGAGAGTAATGGTTGTTAACAAGCTAACTGTGAGATCTAAAGCATATTGCATTTACTAAGTAACACGGCTCTTACTGTTTTTTCAGTAACTTAAAAAGCCATCCCCCCTTCATTTGTGGTCAATCACATTTAAGTAGCTCCAATTTGGTTCTTAGAGAATCAAGCTGATGCAATAAAGTAGCTCCTATTTTTGGTTCTTAGAGAATGAAATTGTTACAATAAATTAAGTGCCATTAAATAGTTCCTATGCTTGATTCTTAAAGAATCAAACTGGTTAACAATTCCTTGGACTGTTCTACCTTGGACTGGACTTGTACTATTGCGGCGTAGTGGAAAATAGCACAAGTAAACTTTGCATTAAAAATGCTCAAATATTTTTCTGATATTTAAACGAACTATCATTTTAGAGAGTTAGATAGTTTAGAATGAAATAAACCGGCCAGCTGTGAGCCGGACTCGCGCAGGAATGATTCCGTACCGCCTATAAACATAGCAAAAAAATAATGTCTGCTGTTTGCGAGCCCCCTTAAATAGTTGTTTTATATTATTTATTTTTTAAGCGAATATATAACTAAAGGAAGTATAAGAAAATTTAAACTGTTTAACTATCACGGTTCATAAGATACAGCATGGTGTTAGGCGGATAGCCAGATGGACGAAAAGCGGAGTCTTAGTAATAGGATTCCATTTAACTCATTGGGTACGGAATCCCAAAAAGCTGTGGCTAAATCGCCCACTCATACCCTCAGTATACGGGTCTCTTTGTAATTGGGGACAGCTAGAGCATACTCCACCACGCTGCTCCAGTTTGATTGGATAGCGGTTTAACCAAGTACCGGAAGTGTTTTACTATTCAACGATTATCGACTGCCGGTAACAACCAAGTGCTTTAACGTTTTTGCCACTAGGCGCCGCCAAAAAGCTTAAAACTTAGGACAGTTATGGTAGAAGTAATGACGCGATTTTATTCAGTAATATGTATGTCAAGAAACTTAAGTTTTACGTTTATTTATATTAACTTTTAAGTGAATCTCACAGACTATTTCATCTAACCTAATAGATTAAAAGGTCCTTTTAAAATTTCTTTTTCATCTTAAGCGCCCGTAATAGAAAGGAAATTAAAAGACTTTCATGGAAATAATAGCGGATATTAAGGGGAATTGTATTACGCGAAACCCTCGAGAGGTTTTCCTTGACTTTCATATGTATTAAAAGCTTGTAACGAGGTAAGATAAAAGGGGTGTGGCGATGTAATGTCAAAAATATTGACGCCTTGTCGATAGAGGCGCCCATGTCATAGCCCAGCAGTTTGCGTCGGAAAGCGATCAAGTAAGTTAAGCAAAAACGACTTCAGTCTGCAACATGGTAAAAGTCTTGAGAACTTCCATGCTACGGAGGGCACTTTAGGACCGTCGGTCTTGGGCGTTACCGTCGGATAGCAATCGTTGAGTCAAATCAGAGTCAAAACCCTGTATCAATTCGTATAGGAGCAGAGAAGACCTTAAATTTTACGAAAAGACCCGTTCTCAATATTAGGCCTTCATGAGCTCCATGTTGCCGTTTACAAACGAAACATTTCTCGGCAATAATATCAAAACCAACAATACAAAGGTGTTCTACAAGGGCAGCAGATAAGATCGATATTCCATTAAAGTTTCAAGCTGACACGACACAGAACCAATCTTCTTTCCTCGTTGCAGGATGTTTACTTATTTGTAGAACAAATGAGAAAACAACGTGCTTTGTGAAAGTAGGACGCGTTCACGTGTTAGTTTCCTGAAAACTGACAATTAAAATCTGTAAACCAACCTATTGTAAATAAGAATAGCTTATAAATAAGCAGAGACATATCGAAAAGTGGTAACATCAAAGGTATAACCGTTGTCTGCTAACAAAGAAGAAGAATAGACTCTCAAGCCTGGGCCCATCCCAGCATAGTGCTCCACATTAATATTAATAATATAATCTATAATAATAACCCAATTCCTGACTTCAAATCCTGCGCCACACACCTCTAATTTTCAAACTGAGTATCAGAAGTTGATTATCACTTGCTACACGACATGACACGACAGTTATGGGTTGGGAATCAACATAATTTTACGTCAAGCAGCTAAATTCAGTCTCCTCTTACGACACCTTGCTCTGCCACGGGATCGAGGTTAGTAGATCCCTAATACGATGTAAATTGTATCTATCTAACGATGTATCATATCTAACGTCATACATTATATCTTTCTGTTGTAGGATATGTACAATTTTTTCTTGAAATATCCTTCAACACAATACTGCGTAGTTGACTTGTGGTTTACATTTAGTAGATATAGAAATTATGTAGATCTTTTGAATGATTATGTGAAATCGAACTCAAATATGGATAATATATGTAGATACTGATTATTTTATATGTGGTAAGATTAAAAGGAACACAGGGCGCGCTCCGATCAGGTGGACTGATGACTTTGGTCACTTCTTTAGAGAAGACAGCTTGTATTTGCTGGATTTAGAAGGCCCAGGACCGGTCAGAGTAGCATAATTTGGGAGAAGTCTACGTCTAACAATGGACGTTGAAAGGGTGATGGATGGATTGTAAGATTCTTTTTTGGAACAATTTACAGAATTAATATGTCTGAATTATATCCAAAATCTAGACAATAGAACATTAAGAAGTTATCTCCTATTAACTTTTTGTTACCAAAATTCTTTACAATAAGATTACAATAAGAAACAGCTGATTCCGCGTTGTACAGTAACTTCTATGGTGTAATATCCGATAGTCCAGTTATGTTGTCATTAGCAACACTTTCCAAAAATAGCTCCACGTATGATGTAGGAGTCTTGAAGAGAAGAGTGAAGAAGACTTTACCATGTTAGTGCACCTAACACCTTAGGCATCATAGTCACTTTCAATCAGATGGGAACTATGTCAAGTATTATATTATTAACATAAAATACAACAAAAAAGTAAATTTCGATAACTATTTTGGAGGTAAAGTTCACTTAGTAAGTTACAGACATATTAATTCTGTAAGTTAGTAAATAAATTATGCTGAAAGAAATAGAGAATCGAAAATTCAAAAGAAAAAGGTTTTTCTTATGTATATGGCATGTTTTTGTCGGATTGCTTTGCTACTCCGAATTTTCCACGAAAATTGTCAAAGGCCGAGAATTCTCTAAATGTATTTTTTGCCTTCGAATCCGTGCTTAAATAATATAATACAGTTCTTTCATTCAATTTCAAAATAAGGTTTAACATGTGCACCGATCTGCAGAGATGTTTCAAAGGGTGAAAAACTCACATACAACAAAATAACGTAAAGTTTTTTTTATATTTCAATACAGATTAAACATTTGAAATTGTGAAAATAATAAACATTGTCTTATCACCGGCTGTGACGTCACCACACAGTTTTGACCGATCTGTAATAATTATCAATCTGTGTTGCATAACTAATATTAATATAATTTAAAGTTAAAATATCACTAAATAAAATCACTAAATGTTTTTATGTTATTAAAACTCCTATAATCATGGATGTACGTTAAGACCTTATGATATAATTCTTTTGTCTACCATTATATGGGAAGGTAAAATAATGAATAATTGTATTGTATCTTAAGTAATTTGGTTTGTATTTTTAATTTTAAATACATTTTATTAACCGAATACACAAAAGGATATTAAATTAACACATGTGATATTATTAGAAGTACAAAATATAGTATATAAAAAAGCCTACATATAAAGGTATTCTATATGACCTTTCAAGCAGATGTATAAATTTTATAGATTTAGATAAGTATATGTGTATATATACATATGTATGCATACTAGTCTTTATAATTATAATGAACGACTTTTTTGGTATCAGACCGCAAAAAACCTTGTAGGCCGCACAATTTTGTAATTATATCATAATTTTGACTAAGGTGTTGAAGTAAATGTTTATAATTTAAATAACCAGAAAAATATCGCCATTTTACATCTACCAAATGAAATGCATCTGATATATTTTGTTCTCATAAATGTTTAATCTGAACGAAAGGTCTCTCGACAATCTATTCTTCCTAAGGTTTGACGTAAACTATAAGTAGTTATTTATACAGTAAAACGTAGGTGTTATTTACTTACATGTTTTCTGTGCTGTGTTGAGAATGTGTTGAAGACAATCGATGGCGACTAAATCAATAAACTTTCACAACGTATGTCCATTCACTGGTAAGTTGGTATATCCTGACTTTTACCAACCACTGCCCAGAACCGAATGAGTGTGTTATGAATGGGATGCTGTATTCCCTTATACCGTAGGGAGTGATCTATTTTTAGTCGCAGTTTTCCCAATTAAAATACAACCTAAACCACACTTTTACGAACACATCTGTCAATCAATATTGCGAATTAAGACAAAGGAGAAATAGCAAACGTTAAATATGCCAGATATCATAAAATACAGACAGAAAATAACCTTCCGCGACTGGGTTTCCCGATTTGTATGGGAGAGGGCGCGTCTGTATTTTCCTTAATAGGCACGAACGGTCTAAAAATACTATGGGACAAGTTAGTGAAAATTCATCCTTATTTTAAAGGACCCAAAGCTCAAAGTTAAGTGAGTTAGAGTTGTGAATCGTTTGTGTGGGGGAGGGTTGTTGTGCAAGTGTGCGTGGATATCGGCGCATGCGTATAGTGGTTTGATGGTAACAAAAATCAATTCGGTGAACGTGGGTGTTACGTAACGACGGGGACAAGCTTGCGTCTGCCCCTAATTGGGGTTAATCCAATTATATTAGAATATTTATCCCAATACACTTGTAAACAGTATGCGATAATTAATGCTAGAAGGGTTAAGTAAATTTAATGAAATATGAACCTATGATAGACGAGTCCCATTTCTAAAGATCGTACGTGGGTAGAACATATTTATACGTACAATGGAAACCTAAAACGGGTAGGAGATTCCTTTTACTGTGCTGACGTCGAAAGAACATTTTTTATTTTTAGTTCTTCGTGAGTTTAATATCATGACCGATCTAGTATTATCGATATTATCATTATTTTTTCTAATAATAATGCTGACTGATTTTTAAGCTTTATTTCGGTAAAGCTTTACATGGGTTTTTTAAAACTCTCATATTTTTTATATTTTTGGAATTATTGAAGCTCAAGAAATGCTATGTGACATCCCAAACCTTCTAAAATACATAAGTAAACAGACCCACAACTGTCTCACTGCTGGGCTCGGGTCTCCTCCAATAATGTGAAAGGTACGTGTCACCAAGTTGGCTAAGTGCGGATTGGTAGACTTCTCACACCTTCAAGAACTTTATGGATATTTCTCAGAAATGCAGATTTGTTCACGATGTTTTCCTTCGGTGGCGGTTGCACATACACATTATTCTTTGAAAATCGGAGGTGTGTGGAGGGGATGAACCCAGAACGTCTTATTTGAGAGACTAGCGTATAAACCGTTAGGCTATCACTGCTGTTAGGCTATAGCTTTCTTTCTTAGCAGATAGCATATCGATCTTGTTATGTTATAATCAGGCAAACGAACAGTCGGGTCACCTGATGGTAAGTGAACACCGCCGCCCATGGACATTAACAAAACCAAACTAAGGTGTGGAACGCATTCAAGAAAGGAAGTAATACAACCGCTCGCGCGAGGAAGAGAAAGAAACAAGGGAAGCGGTACATCATGATTAAAGGGCGTCAGAAAGCAGAGATGTTTACTGTGCAAGTGTCCACAATGCTAAGGGACAACGTACTTATTACTTATAAGTTGTTCGTTGTTCGCAATTTCGTACACTAAAGTTTGAAGAGTTTGCTTAGGTCGGAAATGTAATATGTCACAGCCTCAGTGTTCGAATACAATATTTCAAAAAAAATGTCTACTATTGAAAGAACTGCGAGTCCTACTCACGATTTGTTTATTATTATATCGACATTTCGGCTGTTGCAGCACATTTCAGCATATACCATATATGCCCGTTTACATTTAAAATGTTTGTTATCCTTTACGATAATAGTTTAAAAACATATTATTAACGTTACCTCTCCTGCAGGCAAAGTGAAGATAAAATACCTCATTTATTTAAAAAGTCTTATGTATATTGAATTGAAAATGCTTTTATGTATAAAACACATCAGAAATATATAAAACTTTGCCCACACTTGCAGTAATACAACATTTGTTAGACACCAAACGTTTATATCTGAAACAAGGAAATCTTGCCTTAGCCAGAATCGATTCCGTGATCTCTCTGGCATAGCTTCAACCCAACGATGGCTCACTACTGACCGCCTTTCATCATACTGAGCATAGTAATATTTAATAATTCATATTGAACAACTTAAATTCTCATTATAAAACACAAACCACAAAAAAAATATTTATAGCGACATACAAAAAGAAAAAAGGATATTTAAATTCCACAATTGCTACAAACAAGTTCCTTGAAGTACCCAACCAATAGACTATATGATGCTTCGTTCAACAGTTCAAGAATTTACTTATTTTTTATAACCAAAGGAGTAAGGACGTTATCATACGTGCGTTATTTTTTTACCATAAATAAGTTAGAGCTTGACTACAATCCTATCTGATGGTAAGTGCCGATGAATAATGTTTGTATCGTCTGTTATGAACCTTTAATCGATACTGAAGCAATCTGTTTTTCGTGCTTTTGTGACGTCATATACGTGTTTTTGCGCGCATTTGCGAAGTTTGATATTGATTAACAAAAAATAATCTTTGTTTTGTTTTTTTTCATATTTCTGTGACATGCCTTTTTCTGCGTATTCGTATCGTTTGATTTGTTTGTTTGAATGTTACTTTGCATGAAATCTTTTTGTTTTCTTGTCATAAACGCAGCAATTCTTATTTTACTTTCCTATTTTAGTATAAACAATGGGACTTGAACTCTTCTTTCGCCTGTATTTGTTTCGTTTGATATATGTGTTTTATATTAAATAATATATAATATATTTATATTATATATATATTACATAATATAGCGTTGACGGTCTTCTACCACGCGATTGCATCTCAAGTTTGATATACATATATAGATTGCTCTTTATATATTTTAGCAATAAGGTCGCGTTTCACACGAAAATCGTTGAAAAAGGTTAATGTGAATATACCCTTTTGCACTGTGTTGACCTTTGACCTTTTGTAACGTTGGACGACAAACGCAAATAAATGTTAGAGGTTCATACGATGTTAGTGCAATTTTGAGACAAGCAAAAATATCAGTTGTCAGATTATCGTGTTGTACCACTTCTGTTGGTCTTAAAATATGTGCGCGGATAGTTGAATGATTCTGATGTTAGGTTTGGATATGAATTTTAAGATAAAATTAGTTTATCCTACTAATATTTAAAATGCCAAGGCTTGTGAGGATGGTTAAATGGATAATTGTTGATCTTTCACGCATAAATTTAGTAATTGAATAACATTTTTTAATCTCTATAACAGTTTACGAAAAAAAAAATTAAGGGTTATGATTGTATTTTATTACTACGTTAATTATGACTGTTAAAGAATTTCTTTGTAATAAGTTTATATTTGTACACAATTTCGATAAAGGAAAAATAAATATGCATTATATAAACTATTGGATCCGAATGAAATTACGCATAGGGATAGTCTGGAATAACACAAGACTACATTTTATCAACATACCACGCGGACGGAGCCACGGGCGGACCCTAGTCGTTTGTAAGTATTATAAGGCATGCCTACCACATTGGGCGATTGGTTTACTGTTATGTCGGTTATTGTCAATCGCTAAAATGTGGTAGACAACATGTACTGATCAGTATTTGTATAGCTGGTGGCTGTAGAGGAAATCGCATGTAGAGAGGTGAAGATATGTACAACGTTTTCTTGCATGGACACGGTTTTATCAGGAGATACACAGTTCATATGCGGACTGAACGAATCGAACGAATCGGAGAGAAAAATATAGTGACAAAAATCGCAGTATTGTAAATTTGTACCTATTACAAATTTTAAACAAATAATAAATAAATATATTAATTAAAGTTTAACAGATTGAATATAAAAATATATGTTAATATTAAGATTCTAACATAGATTCTGACAAATACCTAGACGGCGTATTTGAAATCCATCGCCAATGCATTGCAAGCCAAAATAACGTTTATTATATTGATTTAAACAAAAAAAAAACATAACCAATTATTGGTTCTCATTACAATAATTATTGTAAAATTGAAAACAAACTGATTGTTAAATTGAAAATAAATCCTATATTCCTAATTAAAATATGTATAGCTTGACCTGTATGTAATGAAATCTAAGAAGATTAATTTTACCCATTCGTAACTATTGTATCTGCATGAAACTTAGTATGTGTAACACTGATGACAAAACAATATGATACCACACAGCTGATTCGATGATGGAACTGGAAGGTGAACGGAACCCTGGAACGGCTATTTTTAAGCCTGCTGTGTTTGGGCTCATTAGATTTTTCTTTTTTAATTTTTTTAGTTCATAGTGTTATTAAAGCGTATGTTTAGTTTTTTTTACCTGTTATTTATTTTTAACATCAAAATATATGGTTCGATGGCTGTGTGACTAATTTATAGACTTATTTTTGCAATTCCACGACGGCACCATCCCACTGGCGCGCCGGCTAGACGAAGGTGAATCAACTCTTTCCTGGAAACACGGTGAGATATTTTATCAAATTTCGGTTCCTGGGGTTTCCTAATAGTTGTAGGATAAGTAACTATTCTATTTTACTACATTAATTGTATTCGTTTTGCTTCCCCGGTAACATATGTACAATGTATGTATGCCCCATGGATGTATCCTTTGATGTATAATTAAAAAGCATAATAAAATTTTGGATTTGTTCATCCACAAAAGTAATTGTAATAGGTTTTTTTTTTAATTCTGAGGTGATAAATTAACCACTAACCAATACTTTGAAAGTTGGTTTCTCGAGCCCAGGATTGGAGCTCTTGGAAATCCTGCTGCGCATACCTTTATTTTTCAAAGTTATGTGCGCATCAGAAGTGATTACAACTTGCTACGGTGAAGGATGCATCGTGAGGAAACCTACACTTCCGTATATTATAGTGCAGTAAAAAGAATTTTTGTATTTTGATGGCAAAATAAATGAACAAAATGAGAGATAAAGATGTATCTTTTACTAAATTCTTTTATTAAAATCTTCTACTAAAATCTTCTACAACTAATGACTATAACTTCTCTCTGAAATGCCTAATGTTTCCGCGAACGATTTAGCGCGCAAGCTAGTAATAGTTCACGTGGCTTCAACCCATTAATGGGTATCATATTAATGTTTTGTTGAACATGAGACATTGAACATGAGGAATCCCAGAGCATGCTCCATCACGCAGATCTAGACCGTATGGAGGGATTAATGCCAAGCGCTGGGAGATTTAAACTGCCGAAGACTTAGACAAATATCTTTTTCTTTATCATTCACGCCAATTGCTAAATCAAAAGTGGAAGGATGGGAAGGATGTTTATTGCGGAAAAACCTTACCTTTACTAAACATACTACTACTGTACTAAATCCCTTCTAATTTTGAGCTAGCGTTAGTCTTGAACGCTATCAGAATTCGTCTCATGGCCCTTGTCCGGCTTAGGGATTGCTACCAAATATTCAAATATGCTAATATACATACATATATTCATAGTACGCAACACGGAAAAAATTATCTTTATGTGCGTGTGAGAGATTATGTTATTAAGATATGATACTCGTAGTAATGATCGGATACGGAGAATATTTGTAATGTGTGCGCCGGACCGGTTCACCTCGCTACCGACATTGCCTGGAGCTTGTACGGTTAAACTTCCGATATTGCGGGGACTTCCGGTATAATATACGCTTGTTCTAAATATGAATATTATTTTGATTACAGTTAATAATGTCCATTTGAATTACATCCGGATTTTTTAAAACAAAACACTCGTATTTCAATCAGGTACATCGAATAATTTATTTTCCGGTTATAACATTAATGTATTATTATTGTATTTACAAATCTGAGTGCAGAAGTTAAACAATTGGAAGTAATTAAGAAAAAAGGATCGAGCCTACATCATGGTCAAATATGTTTTCATTGCTTCATTGGCCAATACTATGAATCAATTAAAAAGATTCAAGTTAAAAACGAACGAAACGAAACGAAGACACCATTATTAGTGTAACATTAAATGAGGCTAGTTGATTACTTCAATACTATCATCTTCATCATCACCTATCAAGCTGGAAGTAGGTCTCTCCACTGATCACATCCAAGCACTCCCAGCCACCTTATTAAGGGCGGTGAACCGCCAATTCTATGTCTGCCGGTTCGTGGTCTCGATTTTAGGTAGTTTTTTTTTACTTAGAATAAGTTAATGCTTGACATTGATCCCACCTGATGGAAAGTGGCGATGATGTCTAAGGTGTTGGGTGTACTAATTTAGTAAATGCCTATTCATTCTTCTCTTGAAGACTCCTATACGTGGGCGGGAACGCCAAGGCAAGTTCTTACAAGCCTGCGCAGTACGCATAATAAATTTTTATTAGGCAATATTTATCTTAACATGCAAGTAAGTCGTCTACGTAGCGATTACGAAAACGTAAAGAAGCAAAGAAAAACGAGATTAGGATATATCGTAACGTATCTGGACCAGGTTGGGCAAGCGTGGGGAACGCAACACCATGACTTTAAGGTCTCATATTGCCCTTGACGGCGTCTTGGCACGTGTTGTTATGGAATGTCAAGAGACAAATGATCATTTCGTCAGCGGAAAATATTTTATGGACTTTACTTAAATTAGTTTCATATTCAATTTATAAATTTGATCAATAATAGAACTAGACATCGGCTTAGCGACAAAATTGTGGCGCAAGATATACCAGCTCACTAAAAATGTGGACTAGTAGATTTGTGTAGTGTTAGTAGATTTTGTGTTAAATTTCTTTGGCAGGCGACATTTAGTATATTCTTGATCGAAGTTTTAACAATCATATTCTATAAACGTTCAAATCCCCATTTATTCCATTTCACGTAAGTTAAACTCCACTAATCCACATTGGAGTAACATGGTAGAGTATGCTCTGGGCTTCTTCAGTAATGAGGCGCAAGACATACCTCAGTAATGAGGAGAGACTTGTTTTCAGTATTGGTCCATTATTGGGTTGAAACCTCCTGAAGTATATGAAAAGCATGCTCCTTCTTTCTAATACTTGAATTATGAATATGATACGTATTTGAAATCAATAATTATATCAACCGATACATACATATATAATTATATCAACCTATACATACATATATAATTATATCAACCTATACATACTCGTACATATATACATATATTTACAAACAAGTTATGGAAGGCTGGCGCAGCAGGAGTGAATGAAACGATGAATACTCAACAAATTACTTATATTAACTAAATTCATCATTCATTCATTCATCACAACCCATCACGGCCCACTATTGAGCACGGGTCTCTTCTCTGAATGAGAAAGTTAAGGCCATCAACCACGCTGGCCAAGTGCGGACTGGCAGACTTCACATATCTTTGAGTTTTGCAAACTCCCCGGCATGCAGGTTTTCTCTCACGATGTTTTCCTTTACCGTTATAGCGAGTGACATTTAAATGCTTAAAACGCACATAACTCCGAAAAGTCAGAAGTGTGCATCTTGTAATTTGAACCCGGACCCTCCGAGTAGAAGGCCGAATTCTTAACTACTAGACTGGCTATCACCGCTTCTACTCAATTATAATTTACTACATTATTACGTACGTATATCTAACTAAAAACGAGTGTCCTAAGAGTGCTCGTTTGGCGTCGGGTTGCGTTCCCAGGCTCGATTCCAGCAAGCGTCATAGGATATCTTATATATACAAGCCGGGAACGCGGCGATGCCTGTCTCTATTGTCGAAAGTGATCGACTATAACAAGCACAAGCTTTAATTACAGAGCCATAATACGAAGACACACATAAAATGTCATACGAGTAAGTGTATTGTTAACCGTTGAAGAGTTCCCTTGTCCGGAGCTAATCCTGAACGTAGTCACGCTTATCATAAAAATGCATTGTCATCACGACGGAAGGTTTATGCAAAATTTCAGCTCCGTGATGTAAGAGGAATTGGGTCTAATTAAGCTTGCAAGATTTGACTTGAAGACTTAACAAACAAATATATTAACATACTAACATACAAACATACACTGCAAGCTAAATAAATGCTTATATAAAAACTATTTGTATAACAAAGCGACGAATTGAAACGCATACACCAGCCCTAGTTCAGTTTATTGAATTTTTGATTAAAAATCGATTTCAGTTCCACGGCCGCTAGAAATGTGTTTGCTAAACGAATAAAGTTTACATGTGTTTGTTTAGTATGTTTGAATTGTAACAATTCTTCTAACAAATTTAATTTGAATGTTCAAGGTCAATAATAATATACATAAGTTGGAAAATATGTAATAATTATGGAATTTATTGAGGATGTATAGAAGTGGATTTTTTTTAAGTAAGAGTACGAAATCTTTAATACACAATAATTTATCAAGGCTCTTATATGGGTCCTATAAGGCTTTATGGGCAACAGGCCTCTTTTTGAAGGTTCTTCACCTTGAGCACACTCCACCACGCTGCTCCAATGCGTTAAGGAGGGTGACCGACCATAGTGTCAGAATTGTTTTAGCTGCCTCCGACTCGGCCAACGACAGATGAAAATTATTTGACGATAACAGCCGGTGCCGACGGTTTTATGGGTCACGGAAGCGCTCGTGATTTTTTTACTACTAGTGATTAACTTTCAAAACGAACCAGCTGTTACTTAACCAGCCGATTACATAAAATGAATACAAGCTACCGGACTATGAGCACCTCTGATGATGTCCCCAGAGATGGGATATTTAAATTAAATGAAATTTTCGCGATAGCACAAAAACGGAAAGTAAAAGCGTGTAATTTGTGTAATGGTTTATGTAGCAAATTATTTTGATACCAACATTTTAATAACAATTGTAATTATTTTTTTTAGTTTCTCTGTTAATACCATTTCCGTCCGTTCAACATTTTATTTGGGTAAGAAATAACTTTAAAATAAAAATTTAATACTGAACTTTGATAAATGTAAAAAATTTATAATACAATACGTGCCATAATAAATCCTACTAAAATTATAAATGCGATAGTTTGTATGTATGGATGAATGTATGTTTGTTACTCCTTCACGCAAAAACTACTTAACAAAAACTACTGATCTGAATGACATTTGGAGCAGAGATTATAGCCTTGAATAATATGTACATAGGATGCTTTTCATCAACGCGAGCCGCGCCGCGGGTGGAAATAGTACAATAACAAAGACATTCACTAGAGTTTCGTATCGTGTATGGCATGATCATTAAACAAACATTCATCTGTTATGGTCACCTATCAAATGTTTGAACATGTGCAAAATACAAAGACTTATGTACTACGATTCCTAATAGGACAATTAAAATATATTTATAAAGACAAAATAATTAAAGAAATGGCCTTCATTAAACCTCGGGTCCGTACCGCTCGTTTAGGTAATGAAATGGTTTTATGAGGAGAAAATGTAATAATTTTCACGGCCGTACACCCCAAACCTGGCACGTGGTTGTACAAAATGTACAGTCTTCTTTGAAGCTATATAAATTGACATAATTTTGCGTTTTTAATTAATTTGTGAAGAATACAGCTACGTAATCCACGTCTTTAAGATAAAAAAAACATTATTTAAGCTTGCTGCTGCGTTACAAACCAGAAGTTAATGTCTTCCATATTTCATATTAAATTTTTTGCTTTCATTAATTTGTTAATGAATATTTTATTATTAGTTCGTGAGGGCATAACGCAACAAACTGAAAGACCAGTACATTTCTGTTTAACTGTTGTACTGTCTATTTTGTTAAACAAGTGATGATTAACTACATACATTACTTTGACATCCGGTTAATTTCCGATACACGTCATATCTTTACACTGTAAATAGACGCAAATTTGTAGTTTTAACAGTTGTCAACTACATTTTATGACTGCAGGTGTTGACATGACAACTGCATGACAGCTGCATGTGTTGATTTTAAATTAATTGTAAGATATCTTCCTTTTCTCCCTGGCCTTCAGTCATCTTCCTTTCTGTTCTTCTTCTGTCACACGTCTTAAAACGGTATGTTAATAATGTACATTCATCGTCTCACACTATTATGGAACGTATTATATCTGCAACAAAAATTGTTTATGTCAATTTTATTTCGTGGTACAATAGATAAGAGGTAATAGTATACGGTAATATACAAACATTAATTTTCAGCCTCTGCATTGGTGTCTGCTAGCAGATATATGTAATCATACCTGGATAACAGAATGTGGAGAAGAAGACGAAGAAAAATCTACCAGAAGACTCTTTATTGACGAATGTGATATGTATGAATATAATTGTGATTACGAAAGAGGTAATTTTTTTTATAAGCTTACTGTATACGCGTTAACCTAAATAAGTTTAACCACACCTTTCCCACGGATAATCTGCGTAATTTAACAATGTTATATCCTCCTGGTATCCTCAAGCAAATAAAGCATAGTTAAATAAATGGGGCACTGTTAATGTTATATATGGTCTGTGGTTTTATACCTGCCTACTTTATCTGTGTGTCGTTTACGTAATCTGTGTATTTTTGTTTATTCTTTTTATGTGATGTCCTCGTAAGTATAGATAAAGAAATAAATCGTTAATGATTTCAGACTTTGACATGATAAACTATTCCGATTGCTTCGCGGGCATGACTGGCTGCCCCACTCGTCTGCCTTGCCCTTCCCATCCGCCATGTAAGGATCATAAGTATCACAGAATGGGACAGAAATTTTACAGCCCCGATAGGAGGATGTGGACAACATCACGTACACGTAAACCTAAAACTATCCCAGATTTACCACCACACATGCTGAAAGGAATACGCAGGTACACACCAAAACCACTGAGAAAAAGGAAGCATTCAATGACCACAGCGCATATGAATAGTATAAGAAAAACAGGGGCGAAAACAATAGCAACAACACGACAAACGATGATCATAAGGAAGGAGACTGTGATGAAGAACGGGCGACCTTTTGTAAAGGTTGTAAAAGGATTTGTTAGAAAGAAACACAGAATTTTAGAGGGATTCGATGCTGAAGATTTTTTGGAGAAATAAACATTGGATAACCAACATTAACATTTTATTACACTGAATATAATTATGTTCAGAAGCTTTTATTTAACTTGTAGTGTACAGTACAGTACAATAATGTTTGTATATTCATTTGTTTTTTTATTGGAGTCAAATGTTGCAAGCTAAGTTGGATCCATTTCCTCTTACAATACTGAAATTTGTCACAGACCTTCCGTCCTGATAACAATTCATTTTATGATAAGCATGACTTGATACTACATTCTGGGTTGGCTCCAGAGAAGGCAACTCCTTAACGGTTTACAATACATTTATGAAATGTTATGTGTTTCTTCGTATTAGGGCATTTATTTTAATAAACCTTGTTAATTTTATATCTATTGTCTTCTTAATATCTAGTACTCAGTTGGCTTTGATCAGTATGTTGTAGTATGCAACAATGCCAGTGTAGCGTAATTTAAACCTGTCCTACCTAATATATGACATCCTCTCTTTTTATCAATGTTTTTCAAAAATTATAAAAATGATTTTCCACAAAAAACGTATCAGAATTACTCTTCTACACTTTGATTCAATAAAACCTTTGTTTTGCAATGTTTTTATCGATATTTATAAAGTGGTATTCTAACAGTCAATTATATACGTACATACATATACTTAAAATACATATATTTTTAAACGAGAAGTTATTCGATAGTTTATGTTCGAGTGTTACGCTTTATTATAATAAAGTGAAAAGAAGTTCAAAATGTCTTGGATATTATTTTTATTTGTATTTTATTAATGTGCAAATGGCATTTTGTGAAGGTTACTATATTGTTTCCAATTACACCTGTTTCGAATAACAAAATGGCGAATAAGGAAAATGTTTAGATTGTTTTTTACGAGTGAGGCAAATATTATTTGTTTCTATATTCTCATATCGGTAGTTAATAATATTTTTATCGATTTTTGACATAAATTCTGTACTTAGTTTCAGGTTTGCTATTACCACTTTCGGTACAACATTTTATAAAGGTAAGCTTTTTTTAAGTGTCGGTAGGCGAATGGATGACCGTTAGTGGCAATAAATTCTTGAGTGCTTCTGTGCTTTGTAGGGCACTTAAAGCGGTTAGTCCTGGATGTGAAATACTCGGATTCTATAGTTAGATACCCGGATATCACAGTTAGGCCAGAGGATAGTATAAAAAAAATTCAACGGACATTTGGATTGCCACTTCAATAACTAATCCTCACTGGAAAGGAATATTTCTAGAATACAAAATATATTGTATATTTTATTTATTAAATTACAGCCTTCTTTATGGTGTCAACGTGCTACTATGTGTAATCATACGGGAATACCCGCCTGTGCTCAAGAAATTATAACAGAAGAAAAATCAAAAATAAGGTTTTTTTTAGATGAATGTGATATATTTGAACACAACTGTGAAAATGGCAAAGGTAATGTTATTTATTCTTTCAAAGTAATCTACTTTCCTAAGTTGATGGTAATAATGTTCTGCCAAATAATGTTACAGAATATAATCAAGTCAATATAGAAAAATGTCAGAAGATTTCAACGATGCAGAATTTCATTGAAAACGAATTTTTAATTGAAAGTACAACTAATTTACCTTCTCTTGCCATAAATACGGATTGTACACTAAACACACTGGCAAAATCCGTCAAATCATTTAGAACTTCATTTCGTTCTAATGCATTATCATCAAAACGAGCTATATCTTCATCTAATCGTTTTTTTACTACAAAGAAGAAATCCAGACCAAACATTGGCTACGCTTTAAAAAGTACTAAAACTACAAATACACTACATTTTGATAAATTACCAAAAAGTCCTAAGCCTGTGTCTAAAATCTCTACTACTACAAAGCATTCTTTTACACGAAACACAACCAAGACTTTGAACACTACTATCAATACTACAATTCGTTTTTCTAAAACATTTCCATCAATGAATCCTAAATTTGTATCTAAAATGGCTAATATCATAATAAAAGCAATGCGTACTTTAACACATACTTCTTATACACTAACTCCAACCAAATCTTCAAGTATTAGTAACTTGTTTAATATTTCCATTCTAAGAACGTATAATATTCCATTGTCATCAACTAATTCTGAATCTATGTCTGAAAATTCTGTTCCCATAATAAAGAATTCAACACATACCACGATACAGACTTTGACTACAATTGTAACTCCAACTATGATACCTTCTCATAAGATTTCATCAACAACTTACGGAACCGTCTCTGAACATGCTATTTCCGTTGCGAACAATAATTTTACAAATAATTTCAATAAAAGTTTGTCTTCTAAAACAAATGCATCTCTCCGATCTCTTAATCCATTATCAACACCTCATTCTAAGTCTATGTCTACAAATTCTCTTCTCACAACAAAGGATCGTACAAAAACCACGATACAGACTTTGACAACCATTATTACTCCAAATGTGTTACCTTCTCATACGATTTCATCAACAATTACTGAAACTGTCTCTGAAAATCCTATTTCCGTTATAAACAATAAAACTTTGTCACTGAATTTCAAAAAAACTTTGTCTTCTACCACAAATGCGTCTCTCTTTTCTTCTTATCCATTATCATCAACAAATTCTAAAGCCATGTCTGTAAACTCTCTTCCCAATATAAAGAATCGTACGCAAACGATAATACAGACTTTGAAAGCTATTATAACTTCAACTATGCTATACTCTATTACGAATTTGTCAACAACTACCGGAAATGTCTCTAAAAATCTTATTTCCGTTACAAACAAAAATTTTTCACGGAATTTCAATAAAACTTTGTTTTCCACCACAAATGTATCTCTCTTTTCTTCTTATCCATTATCATCAATTAATTCTAAATCCATTACTGAAAATTATCTTCCTACAACAAAAAATCGAACACATACTACAATACAGACTTCGACAACTATTATTACTCCAACTATGCTACCCTCTCATAAGATTTCATCAAGAACTACCGGAACCGTCTCTGTACATCCAATTTCTGTTATAAACAATAATTTTACATGGAATTTCAATAAATCTATATTTTCTACCTCAAATATATCAGTTGCATCTCCTAATCCATTATCAAATAATTCTAAATTCATGTCTAAAAATTCTCTTCCCACAACAAAGAATCGTACACAGGTCATTATACAGACTTTAACCACTATTATAACTCCAACTACACTACCCTCTTTTAAGATTTCATCAACAACTACGGGAACCATCTCTACAAATCCTATTTCTGTTATAAGCAACAATTTAACACGGAATTTAAATCAAACTTTGTCTTCTACCACAACTGCATCTGTCCTATCTCCTATTAAATTATCATCGACTTATTCTATATCCGTGTCTACAAATTCTCTTCCCATAGCAAAGAATCATACACAAACCACGAGACATACTTTGTCAACTATTAAAACTATGCTACCCTCTCATACGATTTCATCAACAACTACCGGAACCGTGTCTGATAATCCTATTTCCGTTGCAAACAATAATTTTACACGAAATTTCAAAAAAACTTTCTCTTCTAGCACAAATGCACCTCTTCTATCTAGTAGTCAATTATCATCAACTTCTTCTAAATCCGTGCTTGAGAATTCTCTTCTCACATCAAAGATTGGTACACAAATCACGAATCAGACTTTTACAAGTATTCAAACTTTAAATATGCTACCCTCTCATACGATTTCATTAACAACTACCAGAGCCATGTCTGAAAATCCTATTTCTGTTACAAACAATAATTTTACACGGAATTTCAATAAAACTTTGTCTCCCACCACAAATGCATATGTCCTATCTCCTAGTCAATTATCATCAACTTATTCTATATCCGTGTCTACAAATTCTCCTCCTATTATAAAGAATCGTACACACACCACGATACAGACTTTGACAACAATTAAAACTCTAATTATGCTACTCTCTCATACGATTTCATCAGCAACTACCGAAACCGTATCTGGAAATACTATTCCTGTTACAAACAATAATGTTACACGGAATTTCAATAAAACTTTGTCTTCTTCCACAAATGAATCTCTTCTATCTCCTACTCAATTATCATCAACTCATTCTATATCCACGTCTACGAATTCTCTACCCATAACAAAGAATGATACACCAACCATGATACAGACTTTGTCAACTATTAAAGCTCCAACTATGGTACCCCCCTCTCATACGATTTCAGAAACAACTACCGCAACCGTGATTGAAAACCCTATTTCCGTTACAAACAATAA
>DWJZ01001721.1:0-22044 GCA_018249125.1 Asbolis capucinus
AGTTCTGAGGTAACATTTAAAAATAACGCACGAATTAAGAGCTTCCTCCTTTTTTAAAGTCGGTTAAAAAAGGAAAATAGAATTAACATTTAAATTAAAAAAAAAAATGTTTCAACATTTATACCAATATAGCACAAAACCCTCGGCGTGTGGATTCGATAACGTCTTTAATTTTTTTTTTGAGCTAAAATGACACATACCTACTGAAAAGTACATCAACAAAATTAAAATATACATTTTCAATTATTAAACTTAATAAGGTTCATTAATAATAACTTATTAATATTGATTCGGACTTCATTAACTTGGACATCGCTGCCATAAAATGTATTTCACAATAACGAAACCTCAAAATGATAAAATTTATAATGCTATTAAGATTGTTAAGATTTCGTGACTGAACTTATCAACTTGAATTTAACTACTGTTCAGAAAATTAACATAATTAGTTCATTATCAAGATTTCACTCATTAAATATCTATCTATCTGATTTAATGACAACTGTTGTTGTGTTGCATCATTTTAATGAACTAATGTTGACAGTTGGTTATGTTCTACATCGAGTGAAAAGTCCCGGCTTCAAATCGTTCTCGACCGGACAATGCTTCATAAAAATAATTATAAAATGAAAATAAAAACTGAATATAATAATAAACTCTCTTACTATAAAGTCGACAACTATCATTCGGCATCGATGATGAAAGATGTCTCCGAGATCTGAAGATCAGGATTGGCTCCAGACAATGGAACTCCTCAACGGTTAATAATAAAGTTATGAAATTTTTTGTGTTTTTTTTTTGTATTATGGATCTACAAAATACAGCTCGTGTTTTTAAATATTTTTAATGAATCTTGTTGTTATTTCCTACTAAAATTCATTACGTTTTAATATTTAAAAAACCTGTTTTAGTAAATGCTACCAATTTAACATACAAACACCCAAATGTTAAGGTCTAAGGCCTTCTCCACCACGCTGCTCCAGTGCGAGTAGGTAGACCATGATCATTACATCTAAGTATGTATCTTCTCTCAACCCATCGCGGCCCTCTATTGAGCACGGGTCTCTTCTCTGAATGAGAAGGTTAAGACCATAGTCCACCACGCTGGCCAAGTGCGGATTGGCAGACTTCACACACCTTTAAATTTTGCGAATTCCCTGGCATGCAGTTTTCCTCACAATGTTTTCCTTCATGGGTGTAGCGAGTGACATTTAAATGCTTAAAACGCTCATAACAGATAATACAATCCGAAGGTAATACAATCGATATATTTATCGATAGATATCACAATTAATGGCTTCACTCAATATCGATACGTAAGAAATTCCACTAAATCGACGTAGACAACGTCATCCAAAATGATCAGATTATGATTATCAAAACCGTAACGTATTTAGATCTGAGTGACTATGTCAGCTCATTCCAACACCAACCTTAACCCACTTGTGGGCAGTATTACCTTTATTTCGCGGACAATTTGCATACAAATTGTGACATTTTCTAAACTTGTACTGGTAGTGGGCACCGGCTTTTGTAAGAAAATACAATATTAGTGATAACTTTTGAACAGAGAATCTATTTAAGAAAATTCTAAAATTCAATACATAACTTCGGTAGGGCATCGTCATAATACTTTCCTATCTCTCAATTTCATTATTTTTATTATTTCTATATATGTATGTATGAGTGCTTGACCGCTATCCCACCTGATGGTAAGTGGCGATGTGATCTTAGATAAACCGCACTAATTTAGTATTCCGTTTACTAACTTTCGTGTTATTACGTCCTTATCGACGCATTTTTTTAATATGATAAGCAAGCAAACGAGCAGACGGTCTCCTGATGGTAAGAGATCAACGCGGTCCATAGACATTGATAACACCAGACTGAGGTTTTACAAACGCGTTGTCTGCGTGTACGGAGGTAATAGACCCGTATACGCGATGAAGAGAAAGAAACAAGGGAAGCGGTACAGTGCAAAAGCAGGATCTGTGGCGACCGCAACTGACCCCAGATACACCGACAACATACCACTTCAGGACGGGTGTCAGAAGAAGAAGGGAAAGGTGGATGACTGAACGACGGGGAGAACAAGAGGAGAACTGGCTCTCAAGTCCCCAGACGAATCGTTTGGCGGCCGATTCAAGCAAGAGGATGGTAGCCAGCCAGGCGGGATTCACAAAATGATAATATTCGTTCTGCGAAGCCCTACCACCGAGCTGCTGACTTCTGTACGCCTTTTATGACACCCTGGTAGGCAGCTCGGGATTGGGGTTTGTATTGTAAGCCGCCCCAACGCGGCTTAGTAACATAGCCATAGTAAGTCTTGGCAACAGCTATTGATTTCAGCGCGACCCGTTGTGGTGGCTTTTTACATTCTTTTGCAGCATAATTTAAGGCAAAAGTTCAATTTATTTAAGGCAAATTTATTATATTATCCATATTTAGTTATAAGGTGTACAAATATCGACTAAGCTTAGTCCACTTGCAAGTTTCCAACGGTACATTGATATTGTATGGTAGGTATATGACGTTGCCAACGTAATATATATGACAGTGTTGCCAACATAATCCAGGAACACGTACATAGAGCCGGGTGTAATTTGCATTATCTATTGTGTTATGTGCGCCGAGTATAATGCTTAGATATTATGTGCAGGCTGGATTTCTAATGTTAGCCGATTACAATTGACTCCACTTGGCTCACTTCACACTGTGCGTTTATATTGGAATTCATTAGGATTTTTTAATCGGCGAACGGACTGGCAGGCCCTTTAAGACTAATCTCTGTATTATTAGTGTTCGAGCCAAAGCTAGTTTAAAATATGGGAATGCAGACAAATATAGCATTTGTTTTTACATATTATGCTATGTTATTCCCATAGATTTTCAACTGGTGTTTGGTGAGCAAGCGACAAAAATCCCAAAAACATCCTTGTATCGCATACACTCAAAAAATTATTGTCAATAGAGCAAAGAGATATAGTATACTTTTATTGTGGACATCAATTTACAAATAAGTATTCGACACCATATGTCTAACTGTTATAGTTACGTCACAATAACTACTTTCTGATTCTACCGAAACGAAGTGAGGCTAGTTTCTAGTACCAAATTAAATAAGAGTCTCTTCGGTCTCCGGTTTACAAACAAACCGCGCGTGGCAACCGCTCAGTGTATACACTATCTAATATATTGAGGCGCGTGCACATTCCAGTGGGCGGCATTCCGCGGTGTCGGCCAGGAAGTGCTCCACTTGACACGAGCGAACTGCGGGCGCGTACCGAGAACTACGGCGCTCCGCGGGCTTTGTTCTTACTGCATCACTTGTGTACCTAGTCTAGTTATACTAGCATACCTAAGCGACTTAGTAACTTTTGCCTTCATTTAATTAATTGTCCTTAGTACAGGTCTCTTCCCGTAACTGTCGTACAAGGAACCTTTGAGTAAAGTTTAGGCAAACCAAACCGTCATTTTGAAATCATTGTTGCTAGGCAACCTTTCCGAATAAACAGCGGGTTTTGGCATTAATTTCTAATTGACATTGGTGAGGGCGGTCGTTAGTGTTACAGAACTACAGACTGAGGTGCTCATTCCCCGAGCAATAACTCAGTAATAACCAATAACAGGCCTGGCGTATGGCTTGTGTTCGACGCGGCTCGCAAATAACATAATGCGATTTGTGTGACGGCTCGCGTCGCCGGCCAGCGAGCTGAAATGTTTATCGATATGGGCTTGTAGTTTTATTGATGTTAAATGGTCTTTCCTCATCAACACCTACTCAGCCCGTCGTAAAGGTTTTTAGTTCCCTGCACTATGCTGCTTATATAATGTTATTGAAAAATCGTAATCCGTAGGACGAATTAGTAGCAAGCAAGTTTTGTTTCTTATTTAATGCAAAGTTTTGTAGAGTTGTCATATTATTAAAGTAAAAAATATTAAAATATATAGAATAAGAAGCTTCATCAAATCTATTAATATATATATATTTCATGAAATGAACGAAGGTTATCAATAAGTATCTAATTAACCAAAAAATAGACTGGCTGACTATTATGCAGGAGTCCATCTCCCAACTAGAAAACTAAAAGATATCTCTGACAAGCAGTTATTGGTGTTGCTGGTACCGAAGCGGCGACGACGCGGCCGTCAGTGGGTGTAGGTTATGACGCGTCTCGTTATCGCCGGTCATTGTTTATCGCGGGAGTCATGACGCGGCGGGAGGACGCCGGAGAGAAACCGCGTAACTCATACCTTGTCAATTAAACGACAACGTCTTGGGCGTTCAATTATTTGCCGCGAATACTTTTAAATGTGTCATTACTTAGTTTACGTGACTATACGATACAAGGTTTTTATAAGAAAACTGCTGGTTACTGCAATTTGGTTTTGGAGTTTCTTATAATACCAAAATTTAGCTAATTAGGAGAAACACGAAAAAAATGCCTCTGTATTAATAACATTTATAACTACTATAATAGTAATTATTCTACAATTGCGGTATATATTGGAAAAAGGTAAAATTATTTATAAGTTTGTAATACATACTGCGACCGGGACACAAACATCGACCTTTTTACATACATATAGACAAAGTCGACGAATATTATCAACTGAACTACGCGACTTTGACGAAGGTCGTAAATAAGGAACTAATTAAAGTTTTTGTTTCTGACTTTTTATACCTGTTTCTTTACATTGACAATTTTGATTTAGGTTTAGTTTTATGAGTAATGATATGTCAGTTCTATTATCGTAACATAGATATGTTTTTAATTTAGGTATAAAGCCGATGAAGGTTATATATTATCTATCAAGGTAATACATACCTAATGCACGTATTATGTTAGAGGTTTGGTTTTTTATTGTATTTTTTTGTATACATATGTACGTATCTACTTTTATGATTTCTTGAATTTCGTTTACCAAGGTAATAAAAAAACGGATAGATTATTTAATAAGTGTAAGAAATAAATTTGACAGTAATGTAATGCTGACGAATTAGTTTCCTCAGCAACATTCCTGAGTGCCAATTAACCAACCAGCTGAACAGGTGTCCGAGCAAGTTCTGATGTTGGCGGCCGCCCGTCAAACTCCTGCGTCCACGCGTGGGCGTCCACACCTTGTGTACCCTAGCACGAGTAGCTTCTAATGCGAAAACCTTGCAGATTAATAGGTCGATATTGACTTTCGATTCGACAAATATTTTGTTTTGTAGTAACTATAGCACTTTGATAATTAATTGAAAAAACAATTAAAAAAATGCAATTCGTTATACTGTTAGACCAGAATTAATAATTATTATATCTTGCAATGTTTTATGATAAAAGAAAATTCGGCCAAGCACGATCTAAACATGTTACGAAGGTTTTCGTAACATCATACAACCATTCAATTAAAAAGTTTTCCTATTTTTTTGTATTTGTTACAGTAACAGTACAGTACAGTACAATTACAGTAAAACATTCTGCCCTGTATTCTTCTTCTGCGGATCTAAAGATCTATGTATGTATCTATCTAGAGGTAAATGACAGATGGAGAAAGCAGATCATGCGCTCAACTTAGATTACCTGTAGACATTTGGATACAAGAAAATTTCAGCAATACTGCCAATTTAAATTATATACTTCATCTCATAAGTCAATCCTACTATCCTATTCATATTATAAATGCGAAAGTTTGTGAGGATGGACGGATAAATCGATGGATTTTAGTTACTCTCTTACGCAAAAACTATTGAATAATCTGGTTGAAATTTTTCACAGATATTATTATTATTAGAGTATAGTTTGGACACATAGGCAACATTTTATCAATATACCTACTATATGGGGGGAAGTCGCGAGCGGAAACTAGCTGGAAATAATATCTACGGATATCGTAAACCTTTCGTTTCCTTTACGCGTTCGATAATGATCCTTGCAGACAGTTGTAGTATGGCGACACCTTTATTTATTACGTCGTGGGTTCAATTTATGCCGCCTTGTTTGTACGGGAAGGTTTACTAAATACGCTGTAAGATTCCATTGCTAATTTTGAACTTTAGATACCTCGTAGTATTACTTAATCAGCACTGAGGACAGCCTGCTACCTTACATCATTGTTATGTTCTGCAATAGCCGACCAACGAGCACAACAGCCACAGATTGGACCAGCCACATACCACTGATCTGTGAATCGTTGCGAGCTTTGTAGATAATAATATAACATAAGTAACCCTTGTTAAATTAATATAGTAATAAAGAAGGTTGACAGTAAACCTATCACTTAAATCGTGTCCATACTATATGTTTCATATTGATTATTTATTTTGACGTATTAGAGTATTTATTGTGATCATTACTCTAATTACATTTATTTCCTTCTTATATACAATTACAAACTATATTTCATGTAACACTATGTTTTCCTTACTATTATATTATTTTCCTTCTCCGGAACTACTGGAACAGATTTCGTCTCGAAATAAGTACTCTATTTATGTCTCTGTACATCAAATTTAGTTTAAAAAATTTATAATGATAATAAATAATTAAATTAAATATATATTGTATATATATCTTGCTTCATGGGGTAAATAAAATATGTAAAAAGCTACCATTAAAGTATTTGTTATATTTTCATCCACCGAAAGCCATGGGTGACATGAGCCCTTCTTTCCTTTATTGCCCCGCGATCGTTACGGAAGGGTTAAGATGAAGCCCGGTCTTACAGACCCCGCAGACGAAGTATTTTAATTTGAATTAGCGATAGGGTTACGTGTTGAGTTATACAGTTTTTGATGAAGATTTAAGTATGCGGAGTTTAGGCAGCTTTAACTTGGGGTGGGAGTTGTTCTCAATCTAATGACTTAATTAAGTTACGATGCAGACGTTAACTATGCTATTAGTTTGAGGCGTCGTCTAGGTTTAACCCATTAATGGATTCAACATGGGTCTCTTTTCGTCCACGCTGCTCCTGGGATTATTTGTCGATGGGTCGGTGGCCAACTGGGTCGGAAGTTATGGCGTTCGACAACCTCCGAAACGTCTTGAAGACGGCTATCTCACGGTAACGAACACAACAGATGTCTGGAGATGTGATCTTTCTAAGCACGGAATTGCTCAGGAAACTTGAGCCTTTAACATTCACCGATCCTCTTACCGATGGCATATCTTGGGATCGAAGCCAGGCCCTGGGCTTTAAGCGCTTCATCAGCTACATACCCAAAAGTAGGAAGAAATGTTTCTGGCAACACATTAGGTCAATAAATTTTATCGACACTGAGTTTGATAAACCGACCAAATAATTTAAAATGGTGCGCCATTTTTTATCGATCAACTACTTTAAAAATACCCCATCTACTTCGGATACATTTTCACTTTGACTGAATATTGTGATATTGAATTATGCGTGGCACCTACACTCCACTTGTATTAAAAAGTGTTATAAAGACACTTTATTTATTAATGTAGAAATATTAGCTGTGTCAGGGTTTTAAAACTAGGCGTAAACGTGGTTGCCTTCAAAACCGGTAGGCGATGGTGGCTACTTGGCCTGTCAAACCTAATCAAAATGAATATAGTTAAATTGATTCAAATTAAGTCAAGTAATAATATTTATCTAGCCCATTTACCAGCTTATTTATTGACAGTCCTAATTAATATTACAAAAAAATATATAATATTTGCGCCAAGCATCATCAATTTACCTCATGAAGCGAGTTAACCAACTTATTTGACATAACCAGCAATTATTTTAGAAGTATGATTCCCTCCTCTCTATACATTTTTGTATTGTGTATTGTATTGTCTATACATTTTAGTAATTGAGATAGAAAATAACATCCTTAGGTACTTAAAACCAAAGTTGTAGGAATAGTTCCGTGCTATTGAATTAAAAAAATTGTCCAAAATTTACGCCAGTTTAGGTTTGACAATGACAAAAAGATATTGAAATAAGTGACTTATATTTTTACTAGGTCCATCCCTACCTTCACCTAAGTGGTATGTTATGGATGGCTTGATCTTTTACGAATTTCTCTCCAATTACCATCATATTTTGAGTTTATCGTGAACAGACAGACACACGACGTGAGTGGACTTTATTTTATAATATGTAGTGATTAAACTAAGCTTGTTTCTTTGGTTCGTGGCATGAGTTCATTATCCATTTCAAGTATTAAAATCTGTTTTACATAAGATTTGTTCACACCCTCAAGTTTCCAGAATTTTCTACATATTTTTAAGTTCTTCATTCGGTTATAAATTGAAGAAGGACATTAAGAACGGAACTTAGTCTCTCGACATCGAAACTTCCGAAACGAAACCTTGTTTACAACCTCTCTTTAAAACACAAATCACCGGAAATGTAAACATAATGAAAGCCTTCAGCGAGCCTCAAATACTCAACTGGCACATACATAACGGAGTCAGGGTCAGTGTGAAGTAAAAGATATCCTAATGGTTTGATTGTTGAACACTCGAAGAGAGGTCCTGGGTTCTAATCCCCTTATGTACGTATTAATTAGTAAATATTGCGAGGAAACCTGCACCCCTGAGCGTTTCTCATAAAGTTCTCCAAGGTGCGTGAACTCAACCAGTCGCACTTAGCCAGCCTGGTGGACTAAATCCTCTTCCCCTTCCATTTACCCTAGCAGACGCAAGCTGTCTAGTGGAGCAGTTATAAATTGCAATTATGAATCATGCTCAAAGATTCGAAATAAACAGATTAGATTTAAAACCATAAAAGCGGAGTCAAGCTGGCCTTTTAATAAGATACATTGCGCAATGTAGGTATCGAATGCACCGTTAAGATTCCCAAACCGAACGCGGCTATAAAAATGTTTCCGACACTACACGTGTCGCTGGCATAGATCAAACGATACACGCAGAAGGTACGTTCGATCAGGGTTACGTAAGATTTTGGTGCAAAATATATGATAGCAAAATATATGATATAAAAATACACTAGGCCGTGGAACTCCCACGTGGCGTTTTTACAAGCTTATATTTAACTTGCAGTATGGTTGGTCGCATAAATTTGGCATTAGCGTTAATCCTTCTAAGTGTAAAGCCATTATGTTAGGCAGGCTACGTACTCTAAACAGACTTCGGAATTTCCTCCCCATCCCAGTCAAAATTACCCTCGTAAAAAGCCTTGTTTTACCCTTAATCGATTATGCTGATGTATGTACCTCCGACATGAATGTCCAACTTGTCAATAAGCTGGAACGCCTTATCAATAATTCTATACGTTTCATTTACTGCTTACGAAAATTTGATCACATTTCATCCTACCGTCACCAACTTTAATGGCTCCAAATTCGTGATCGTAGGCAGGTCAGACTGCTTTCCACCTTATATTCTATTCTGTTTGAATGCCTTTACCCCGAATATTTACGACAAAAGTTTCAATTCCTTCATGATACTCATGCTTGTCAACTGCGTTCATCAGATACTCTCGTATTATCGATTCCTCTTCACCAATCTGGATTTATGTCAAACTCCTTCGTCATTCAAGCTATTCGGCTCTGGAATGCTCTGCCAGAGGAGATCAGGAAAATTGGTAACAGAAAATCTTTCAATCACAAAATTAAAACTTATTATCTTCATAAATGCAACGAGTGTGAATCACATCTGCAGTAACCACGCTAAAGTTGTTTGTATTCATTAATGGCTCTAATTTATTAATTTCACTTTCTCTATTAAATTTATGTTACATATATTATAAATATATATTTATTTATCTATAAATATATATTTATATTATATAAAGATAAATATATATTTATTTATCTTTTTTTTGACTCTCTTTTTGCATTATCTTTCCTTACATTCTTACAATACCGCTTTCGCTGATTTCTGCTTAGAACATAGATAGACTGGTAGAGAATACTTTTAGTATTAAGTCCGCCTTTTGTACTACAACTTTCTGGTATAATAAAGTTTTAAATAAATATATAAAAAAACATTCAAAATATATTTTAGTGAGTTGCACACAAATCTAAAATGTGTATGGGATTTATTCATGATAGTTAGTTGTAAAAAACATCGGCTTAGAACAAATGGAATTCTAAAAATACATATCTAATTCGTTCAATTTGCTTTGAAAATGTTACTACTTTGGCTTGGCGTAACTATCATTGTTATACGTTTGTATACGTAATGCACGAAATAAGAATATCTATTAATGATAATTACTTATTTATATTTAAGACTAATTTACAAATGTTTAAATTTTATTTACATAAGATAACACTAATAAAATAATTGGAAGTTCGCAGAATTACACGACAAAAAGTAATAACGCCGTCTACGTACTCCTTTCGACCTTACGATAACATTCAATGTATACATTATATGTATATAAGTAAATATTTTAATTAAGTAGATATCAGGTATGTACAAATTTAAATAAATGTAAGTAGGTACCTTAACATAAGGATGGTAGCAGAATATGTTCATTTACATAAACAGGTTAATAAATTCATAAGGCAGGAGCTTAAATAAAAATAAGTACTAGTTTGTTTATCTATTGGATATTATTGCAACTTCATTCATATAGTTTTTAATGCATATCGTGTATCAATGTTGCAATTTTTTTAAAGTGTAAAAAGTTTTTTATTTGAAATAAATATTCGTTGAGAGACAATATCTGCGAGAGAGAGAGACAATATTTTAAAAGCACGAATTAATTAGCGAATATGTACCTACTTATTTATTTATTAAATTCAATTATTTATGTAAGAATCTTATGAAACCTAAATATCTTACAACGAGAGGACTATATGCCTAAAAATTTTGAATGTTTCCCCCGAAAGAAATACTCGGAATTATCATGAAAACTTTCCGGTGGTTCGAGTCTGAATCTAAAGGAATCTGTTTAGGATTTAAAGATGTTAATAACAGTATCATACATTTCTTTAATTTATAAAACTAACCGGAAATGATAATATTTTATAACAGTACACATTCATTCAGACAGGTGGACATTCGATGTTTATATTATTCGTGCCCGGAAGTTGAAGTCTGCGGTAGTCATTACATATCTGCAAGTATCTACGCTACGAGTATATGATGACTGGTCACTACAACCAAACACTGGCAGCATATATTTTATGAGTAAATTAGGGTCAGCCCGCGGCTTCGCCCGCGTGCTATGTTGATAAAAAGTACCTTATGTGTTATTCCACACTGTAATCTATCTCTTTGTGAAATTTCATCGAGGTCGGTTCAGTACTTTTTGCGTGAAGGAGTAATAAACTTTCGCATATATAATACTAGCCGTATCCGCAGCTTCGCTTACACACATATGTACATGGTTTTCTCATTGCCGGTGTACCAAAAATCTCATACAAACTTTTATCTCGTATCCTAAGGGAACCTTACTACAATTAGAGATAAAAAGTATTCTAAATGCTAAAGTATTTATCGAGATTTAAAGTCATTTCAAAAATGATTACTAAATAAGTATATTAAGAGCTATTTTAGTACAAACATTTACCCCCCTATTCTATTCTTTATAGGACGAAACGAAAGAAACGCTGAGTTTATATTGTAGGTATTATATTAAGGATATGTAAAATTCAAATTTAAGGTAAACACATACGCATATCAGCTAGGAGCTTGTATTGAAAATTTCAAAATATTCACATTATTTGGTCTTTTCTTTCTTATTATAATAAAATATAAAAAAACTGAGAAACACATGTTTGTTGCAAACTTCAAGCAAATCGGTTGACATTTCAGAAAATTTCCCTACAAACTTTCTTCACCTATTCCAGGCAAACCCGGGAATCGTTCAGAATAAAAAGTATCCTAAATGTCAATCGGGGATACAAGTAATAACTTGACAAAGTTTCATCGAAATCTGTCCGCAGGTTTTCACGTGATGCGCGTTGAGACAGACAGACAATAACTCCAAAAAAATATATTCGTGTACTAACTCGATAATTAGAGTCCCCTCTCATCAAAATTTTGAAACAATATTCAATGTACAGGAAAATGCACTTTGAGTTTCATTATAGTATAGATATAGTCCCGTGACATGATTCCTATGTCATTCTTTTATTAGGAAAAGTTTTATGGACTAAACTCACATTAAACTCAGGAACACAATATATACACTACACAGAGTGAAAGGGCGATTAGTGTAGGAGGATTCTTTGTTCCATTTTGTTCCCATGTTCCTTAGAGAAAACTATTCAATTCCTAGTAGCTGAACCCGTTACTTCGTACGCGCAGGATTTCCATCCGAGTAACTCCCGATCCCGCGGGATTTCCGGGATAAAAACTATCCTACATATATGTTAAGCTAAGTTACCCTCTATGTGTGTGCCAAATTTCATGAAAATCGGTTCGGCAGTTTTTGCGTGAATGAGTAAGAAACAAACAAACATACAAACTTTCACACTTATAGTATTAATAGGATGACAAAATTTACATATTAATTTGCTACTTCGTTTTATCGTCCATCTATATCTACCGTTGTAGAAGATTTCTTACACTTGGCCATAATTCAGGCTTCTGAATTCATATTGATTAAGGTACTTAGTAATTACATCCTCAGTCATGAAAACAACGAATTTACTCTTACGAAATGTAAGGAAACTTGTAATTAGTTTAAAACCATTTCATTTGATGCTTTAATTATCTACGCCATAAGAAACTTGGAAATCTTCGTAAACCTACTTTGGCACACGACCTATAAAACGCTATATTCTTTACTCGACACATTCGATGCAATTTGTGATGTTTCTATGATGTTATCCTTCAGAAACACGACGTACTCGTAATAGTGAACAGATGTGCAGTGCAGGTTTAATTTCTTCAATTGACAGCACCTTTTTAATTGATTGTTGTTAATAGACACTCGCATATGCAGTTATATGTAGACTTTACACGAATTGAATTATATTTATAAGCTAAAACTGATTGCTAATTATACCGACTTTAACAAGACGTACACGTGTTAGTTGCTGATCTGTAGGTTTAAAGTTATCATGAGATTCTGGAAGGTAGATCAACCTGCAAATTGTATAATCCCTCTAAACTCGATTGTCAAAATGACAAGTGGGTTACAAGGGTGTTATTGTCCAATTTCATTTAAACAACGTGTTAAATAACACCGCTGGTAAAGTTATCTCAAAAGTAGTACACAAAAACTAAAAAAATATATTAAATTAAATAAAAAAAATACATTATTTTTTAATCAATTAAAAACTCGAACCGATTTAACAAAGCTGATAAGTTAACATGGCTGTCAATTTTAATCAAGACTGCCAGACAATTTTACTACTTACATAGTTTCAGGTTCCAGTTTCCAGTAACACGAAAGGAATCATTAATACATTAATTCTCTAAGGAATCATTTATAAAAATGGGAATAGTGTAAATTCAAAGTTATAGATATTGAATAAATACTTAAAAGAATAGAACCTCGAGTGTACCCACACACCAGAATAGGTAATATTGTCACAATAAAATTGGCAATAATGTTGATTAATATAGAAAAAATACCACAAAAGAAACTGCACACACACACATAATACTATTGAAAGTATATACTTTATTTACGAATTTATTGTAGGTATGGATTAAAATTTAGTATCTAGCGATGTCTGCTGGTTCAGTGAGTAGTTTATTTAAAAAAAATTGCCACTTAATTTTTCAGTAATGCAACTAAATTATGTCAGGAGACTCATTAATAAAATAGTATCTACCTACCTTACTTATATATATTTGCCTAATTATATAAAAACAAAAATATCGTACTCACTTTTGTATGTTTTTAAAAAGATCTCTAGTACTGATTTTACACTACAATAAATTACAAAAATGGCGAGAATTAGTCGAGTACTACAGCACACGACGCTGCGCTCTACTACGAAATGACGGTCGTCTCTACATCCCGCGTATATACAAAATTACATTAAATCGCCACTACTACAAAAAGCCCCCGAGAAACCTGCCTGAAGCTTGTTCACGTGTTTTACCAAAATAAATTACACTGTTCCTCCCAACGCAAGAACGATTCAAGCAAAGGTCGATGCACGATGGGCTGCGATTTGATATTTGTTAAAAATATTTTAATAAGTATTTTTATAACCTCTTGGATTAACATAAAGTTGATTCTTATATCCGATGTGATATTAATTTCGTGTACATATAGTAAGAGTACCCACAAATTGTAAGGTCGTAAATAAAGATATTATCTATTTTGCACGCTGATTAAACTTCGTGGTCACGGCTACACTGTCTGATTAGTCGATTTATTTATACAAACATGTCTGCATCATATTGTGATATACAATATTTGATCGGATGAATTTAATTACATTCCATTTTCTGTGTCCAGAACACAGAATTATGTTTTTTGTCTACAAACACAGAATTATGTTTTTTGTCGTGTTTTGTGAATAGTGTTTTTCTGAGATGACAGAATCCTCATTTTTGGCTATTATAAATTATTCATGAATTACAATAATTATATTTCAGTTCCCTCATTACTTCAGTCACCCCAATGTTAAAGTGGATCGAATTATAATTTTTACCCTTTGCCACTCAATGGCAAAAACGCTAAAAGCAGCATAGTAATAGAAAAAAGTAGTACCTAGAACGTCGGACTCATGTTAGTGCCAGAATAAAAATTCATACATATCGAATTTTAAAAGTTATGTGGCTTTAGAGTCCTTAAAAGCCTACATGAGTACCTCTTACATGTGAGAGGCCAATAGGGCAAATTAGGTTTGATGACTATGAATTGTGTAATAAAGTATCATTTTTAAATGATGCACTCGAGCGTGCATCTGGTTCTTACCGTGACGCAACAGAATGTCGAAATACGTGACCGAAGAGCAAAGAAACTTAAAAATTAACCATAAGGGCCAAACCGTCTTTTAATTTAACCCGCCCAACATTTTAACTACGAGTCTTATTTTCACAAATTAAAAATATTCACGTAGCAATAGGATTAATCAATTAAATTTTGTGGTTATTTGTGATTCTAGTCTCCTGAACGTAAGGAAGAGTTGAACATAGTTGTTGTGAGACTTAAACAATTGGTATAAAATCAATATAAGAAAGCATGTTCGCTTAACATCACTGTTTCCGGCTTTCGGGGGGCCCTGTCTCTTAAACCGTAAGAGTATAACGATATATGAAATTTTCACAGAATATGTGAAAATTTCGTCAGCAAAACTCCGTCGTATCTTGTTATGTCTAATACACAAGCTCAAGGTCGCGTCTGCGTGATTGAGTCAGAAATGACGAGATCCGCAGACGAACTAAGGTAACTGACATAGTTCGGAGGATTAGCCGGCTAAATTAGCAATGGGCCAGCCCAGTTATAGTTCGTAGGACCGACAACCGATGGGGCAGAAAGGTCCTCGAATGGAGACCACACCTCGGAAAAAGGAATATAGGACGCCCTTCAATTAGGTAGACTAACGACCTAAAGAAAACAGCAGGTGTCTGTATGATTTAGAAAGCCTAGGATCGATCAGTGGACGCTGAAAGGCTGATGGATGGATGGATGTGAAAATGTATATATAGTATGGTATTAATATAATTGCCGTTGTAACGTACAACTTTTATTTGAAAACAGAAAAAGCAAAAGATTGGAAGAACTCCCCATACAAATGACCGTTTACTTTTTTAACTTTATGGTTCATCTTTTGTACCTTAATACTATGTGCCGTATTGAATTTTGCACAGAATATGGATGATTATTTTAAAACAAAATAAGTTAAGATTTTATATGGCGAAGACGCATTTTGTAAAATGATGCATCTGGGGTCACGGCAGTGACACGACAAGGTGAGCGTGCGAAGCATGGTGGCATTATCTGCCTTTTCTAAACTGTTCGATGTGGACGTTCTCGCGAGAAAAAGCCTCTATATTAATTATTCATATCGACTAGTATTCTAGTCCTCCTCCCTTGTAAGAAAATACTTGTAGGTTACTCGTGGTGAAAAACGGGCAATTTAGTTAATGCCCTAGCCATAGCATTTAGTAATAGCCATAGCATATTGTAACCATTTTAAGAATACCTACCTTTTTATCTACTAACCCCCATATTACTATTGTGACACATCACAGAAGAACCGAAAAATATAAATGAATTATATGATTATATGTAAATATTAGAACTCAAGTACTCAAGGTTATTTTAACGATATCATTTTGATAATAGTAACGAAAGGCTTTTTTAATCAGGACCTTGCCTTATTTCATAACTGAAGTTCGTTCACTTTTAAACAACTTTCCATGTCCAGATAAAATCGTCATATATAAATTAGGTACAATGGTCGGAATGTGTTGTTAAAGGGAGTGTGTAAAGTAATTTAAGATATCATTTCCATTATAATAGCAACCACCAGAAAAATATATTTATAGTGATGTACCTAGTTCATTGTAACGTAATTTGAATAATAAAGTTGGTAGATAGTTAGATACATACGGGAGTGCTCTCCGTTTATCTAGACACAATAAAAATACCAATGCTGTATGGAGGCACTTACAATAAAAACGGGTGAGGCTATGTCGAAAAGATCAGTAGTTAATCGGTTAGTTTATTGTTAAACTTGTATACCAGCGAGCACGAACGTGCCGAGGCACGCGGGCGGGGGGAGGGGGCTTTGCTGCAATTGAATCTGGGCTTGGTATATGTACCTATTTATTGAAAAAGAACTATAACTTAAGTAGGTACACAATTATATTCCCGGTGGATTCCCTAATGGGTAAAAGTTGGATTGGACATACGCTGACGGCCCAATACAACATGCCACAAGGTGAGTGTTAATAGGTAGATGACGAGGTTCGAAACTAAATATTTCTGATGCATAATATCTGCAATCCATATGTAGTTGAACTTTGCTCAGTTATTTTAACTGACGCAATATGTTCAAAACTTTTCAAATGTATATAGGGCTTCAATTCATAATGGTCTACTCGCGAGAGCATGTGTCTCCTGCTGCTCCAATGCGAATTGCGGTAGGGGTTAGTAGCCAACCGAAGCGTGGGATATTTTTGCTGCCCGATGGTATCCGCCTGGCTTATCGACTGCTATGTCTGTGTCTATAAATAACAACCGGGTACAACGGCTATACTTGCACTCTTGCGGACAAATACGCTCAAGAATTTTTTTTTAATGACGGTCACCTTCCTCCTACTGACTATGCCCGTTGTTAATAATATTGATTTACCAATTAGTGCCAAAGTACACCTTCGGATTGAAAAGTTTCATCAAAATGTATATAGACAGCGTTATTTTATTAGGTTTTGGATTTAGTGATACTCAGTATCAAGAGCTCTCAAAAACCATGCTATAGTATTTATAAGCACTCTGTGCCCTGCAAGTAAAAATCTCTACGTAACCTATGTCAATGACACTAAAATGTCAATCATTCGTATTGTCGTTGATGAACAAAACTGACAAGACTAACGTCAAAAAATCTTAACCTATTTCATCTCATTGTGACTCGTGTTAAATTTGCTTCGTGTTTACTTTTAATTATTTATATCACTTTAAATAATGGCAGTGATGCAACGAATAAAGTAAATATACCTAGGATTCCGTGTTTGTAGTTAAATTCATTTTGTGAAGTACCATGGATTAATTAATTAAGTTTTATATTTTTTCAGAAAACCAACTACACGTAAAGGTAAAAAGATTCTTCTCTCTAAAGAGCCTAAGCCAGTTGAAGGACCTAAGCAATGTATATTTTTGCAAGGCCGTAATCCTTCCGAGCGTACAAGACTGTTGCTAAAAGATATTTATAATTTGAAAAAACCAGACGCAGCTTATCTTAGCAGGAAGAATGATTTTGTTCCGTTTGAAGACGCTACATTAATTGAAAAGTAAGTTTTATAATAATCACTTCAACAAATACTCCGTATAATGCATAAACCTAAATATTAAGATTTAGCTCCTGTTATAAATTGCATATTAGTGTTCACAAGATATTTTAAATACATACACAAATTTAATTGTATAATGTTTCTCTTTCAGGTTATGTTACAAAAAGGAAGCTGCTCTATTTGGTGTAGGCTCTCATTCCAAGAAGCGCCCACACAACATTATACTGGGCAGAACTTTCAACTATAGTATACTAGATATGATAGAATTAGGAGCAGATAATTATAAGGCAATGTCTGAATTCCATAATATTAAAGTCTTAGCTGGTATCAAGCCCTGCTTAATTTTCAATGGTCCTGCTTGGGATCTCAACTCAGATCTAAAAAGGTTGAAGTCACTCTTGATTGATTTTTTTAATCGAGAAAAGGTATGTTCTATGGCATTATTATTATATTTTGATTTAATGCTCTAAACAGACTTATAGCTGTTGGGTCACATGATGGTAATTGATTTGCAATATCAGCATTGCACCCACCTCTCTACTTTCTTACATTCTAAACATCCTCATGCATGGGGAAAACTTAGAAAAAAGTGAAGACTAGTGGATCATAAATAATTAGCGGAGTAAATCAATAACTTGACTTATGTTCCTATGTCCTCTGGATGGGGCAGAGGGCATCCACAATACGTCTTCATCCCAATTGATCCTGAGCTTCCTTCTAGATTTCACTTCAGGACTTTCAGTTTGTTTTCGATGACCACATTTGAGCTTTCCTTGGGGCTTCCAGTTCAGGGCCTGCTAGGATGTGGCTTGGATCCCTTCATAGTGTGGCCAATTCAGTTCCATTTGCACTGTTTGATCTGCTTGTCGATTAGGACTCCATTGCAGTGTTCCGTGAGTTGGTTGTTGAAGATTTTCTCAGGCCTCTAAATACCAAGGATTTTGCGAAGGCATTGGTAAATAAAGACAAGGAGCTGGTGCGAGATTTTGACATTCCACTTCTCACTTCCATATAGCAATACAATTTTTACTTTGGACTGGCATATATTGGTGTGTAGTTATAACAGGTTCTTCAGGGATGCAGAAGATTTCTTGGAAATGTTCCTGCCAGCGTTATAGCTGCCCCTGGATGTCACAATATGGTGGTCTATCTTGCTCTTCAAAGGAATTTTTCTGTTCATTCTTCGGTTGATGGAGGATTGTCATAGCTGAGGCCTAGACAATTTGTTGTTCTGTCGGTCTACTAATAATATAAATGTGAAATTTTGTGTGGAAGGATGAATGTTTGTTATCTCTTTATGCAAAACCTATTGAACAGATCTGAATGAAATTTGGCATAGGGTTAGATTATAGGAATATGGAATAACACATAGAATACTATTTATCATTACCATTTGGGGGAACTCCAGTGGACCATAATTCAGTATCCATATTTACTATTAATACTGCATACCATTGATTTGTTCTTTATTACAAGTTTGTATCCTTTGAATTATCACATTGAATTGTTTAATGGTTATAGTCATGTAGCTATTGCTGCTATAACAATGACTTACAATGTTAAATCAATTTTTTCAGGTGGAAACTATAAGATTGCAAGGACTGGAGCATGTAATAAGTTTTACAGCAAATGAGGATGGAAATATTTTTTTGAGATCGTACAGAATACTATTGAAAAAGAGTGGACAAAGAACACCTCGGGCTGAATTAGAAGAAATTGGTGAGTATTATCATAGGTTTTATTAACATTTATTTGGAAATTCTCAATAAGATTCCCTTGGCTCTGGTTGGGTATTGAGTATTCTTAGTCAATTTACTTATGTTTGATAAAAATACATTTTCAGTCCAAGTCAACCTTTCCCACTTGTATTCTGTTTTTCGCATCCATACACATTTGTAACCTAAAAAGTGGATGATACTGTTAGTTTTTATTATAATGAGTGTCCTGTACAATCTTAATTATGTGTGTGTACAAATAAACAAATAAAATAATACTGTGTCATTTAATACACCAATATCCTGGGCTGTAACGACTTTTCAATGACAGAATCTACGAGTTTTGTAGAAATCAACTTTTAAAGTATTGTTCTGACATGGGCCATACAGTACATATATCTTGTTGTTATCGTACTGACTCCATTGTTGTATGCCATAGAACCCTCAAATAATAGTCAAACATAGTTGTAAGGTAAATCATATTGGTACCACAACGTCGTTAGTAGGATAAATGTTAGTGGCAAAAATTCTTGAGCATTTCCGTGGTTCAGATGGCACGTCAAGCTATTTTTTTATTATAATGTTGTTTTATGTTTTACCAGGACCTTCAATTGATTTCAAGCTAAGAAGAACTAAATTAGCGTCTGATGATTTATATAAGGAAGCTTGTAGAATACCACGAGAAATCAAACCAATTGCAAAGAAAAATATATCACGTGATAGTTTTGGAACTAAAATGGGTAGAATTCATGTTGGAAAGCAAGATATTAGTAGACTGCAAACACGGAAGATGAAGGGATTGAAGAAATCTACAGAAGAAAAGAAACAAATGTTGTTAAAAAAAAAGAAGGCAAGACAAGATGCAAAGCGTTCCAATGTTTAAAAGTAATAAAAGTTGAGAAATTAATGTTTTTTTTTTTCATCTTATAAGTATAATTGCGGACTTTTTTTAATAATACTATTTATTATGTTTACTCAACTTTATTATGGGAATAAAAAAGTGCTTATTTTATATTAATTTGCTTTATATTAGGTTTGTACGAAAAAATTAAGTTAGTTTTGATTCACATTCTGTATTACATATATTAAAGAAATTTCCTGTCTGAATCAAAGGTACTTAGCAATTAGAGTTATTTTGAGAACAGCCTCTTTCAAATTTAATTAAATGATTCTATACTCACATGCCCATAGGTTAGGTATTAGATCTTCCAGTTTGATTAGGCGTGATGTAAATGTTTTCAAATCGAAAAGTAATAGGTTTTTATTAAGTTATATGATTTTAAACTCGAATCTTCGTGGATTATGGGCATTATGCTTGGTTACGGGTACTCACGATATATGTTTTGATATTGTGTTGAGTTCAGCCGGGACCATGATCCATGCAACTGGGTCGAAATATCGGCGCTAAAACATACTATATCGTTAGTACCCGTACAGCACAATGTAATTTTACTAAGGTCTCTTACTACATAATTTCGGTGAAAATAATTTTTTGTTGTTCAAATTCATTTAGAACGAATTCCGAGTTGAAATTTTACATGTACATATTGATTCGCATTATTCTCATGCTAATGCATTTTATATTCTATTTTAAAAACTAATGTAAGGAATAGATAGCTTAAATAATATTTTTTTCTGTTCAGTCGGAATTTCCTATGAATTAAATTGTCCTATGCAGGTAAATGGTATAATAAGTTAAAAAAACCTAACGATAATAGCAGGTACTAAAATATCTACAATACTTACGTGGGTTCTTTCTATTACAGTATTGTGGTTTTCCTTATAGAAAATTCATTGTCCTTATTATAGTATGTTGAACTTTTCCGATAAAAAGATCATTCTACGGGTGATTAAAAGAATTTTTACTACACGATACGGGTACACTCAGTAAAAAAATGATAATTTAAGAATCATTGGCTTACCTAATCATTGGATATGTAGTCAGTGGCGTAACTATTGGGTGGAAGGACAGGCAGCAGCCAGGGCTCCCCGCTCTAACAGAAGCACAGAAGTGACTAGATTTGATGTTTTAATTAAGGACATGGTCTGTATAAGGCCCATGTCTCATTCAAATACATTGTACGATTGATTTAGTTACAAACAAATCGTCATTATGTTGGAGAACCTACAATCAGGATAAATCTATCTTAATTTCCTAGATGTTCACGGTTAGCGCGTGAATTCATTATTGGCGATTGCTACAATTATTGCACTGCTCGAGCAGGTTTATTCACTTCCTGGCAGGTAACGCGCTAGTGACATCCTAGACTGGCGTGGTTAATATCCTTAGGCGGTGGTCATCTATTACCTACCATCAGATGATCCAGCTACTAGTTTGCATGCTCATAGTATAATGGTTTTAATTTTCATAGTAATTTTAATCTGTTATCCTGCAATAATATAACCCTTTACCAGGATATAAACCAATTCTCGTCAAAAAAACTACAGACGTAAATAATTTCGTCTAAATTGATCCGATGGTTTCAGAG